>JAKZJZ010000588.1:0-43650 GCA_022702705.1 Papilionanthe hookeriana x Papilionanthe teres
ACGAACTCGAAGATTTACAAATCGGAGACGCTCCACCGTAATTCGAAGAAGAAATTAAATCCACAATAGATGAGTTAATGGAAGTTAACTTAGGTACTAGCGAAGAGCCTAGGACCTACCTTTGTTAGCTCCTTACTCAACAAAGAAGACTCCAAAGAAATAATCAAGTTATTAATGGAATTTAAGGACCGTTTTGCTTGGAACTATGATGAGATTCCGGATTAGCCCTGCAGGTCGCAGTCCATAAGCTAGGAGTGGATCCTACTTCTGCTCCGTCGTACAAGGTCCCGTGAAGAATGTGTCTAGAAATCGAACAACAAGTCATAGCCAAAGTTAAAAAGCTAATAGACGATAAATTTGTCCGTGAAGAACAATACCCGACTTGGCTAGCCAATGTAAGTGCCGCCGAAAGAAGAATGGTCGATCGAATTTGTGTGGACTTCGTAGATTTAAACAAGGCATGTCCAAAAGATGAATTCCTCTACCGATTCCAGAATCGATGATCGATATTGCTTCGACACATGAAATATTCTCGTTCATGGATGGATCTTCGGATACAACCAGATAAAAATGGCTCCGTAAGATGAAAAGCTTACAAGCATTCGTAACGCCGATCGGAGTATTTTGCTACACAAAGTGATGCCATTCGGACCGAAGAACGCAGGAGCAACCTACCAAAGAGCAATGACAAGAATTTTTGATGATCTCATCCACAATCAATTCGAATGCTACGTGGACGATGTCGTCATCAAAAGCAAAGTAAAGGAAAACCACCCGTATGATTTGAGAATTGTTTTCGAACGATTAAGACAATTTAACCTTAAGATGAATCCCTTAAAATGACGCCTTCGACGTCACCTCCGGAAATTCTTAGGATTCGTTGTCCGACATCGTGGAATTGAAATCGATCCGAGAAGATTAAAGCTATCTTAGAAATGCCGCCTCCCAAAACCTTAAAACAATTACGATCTTTTCAAGGAAGCCGGCATATCTTCGACGCTTTATCTCAAACTCCGTCGTAGGTGTCACCTTTCTCGACACTAGTTAAAAAGGACGCCAAATTTATTTGGGAAGAGAAATGCCGAAGGCCTTCGAAGACATTAAACAATATTTAATGACACCTCCCGTCTTAGCAGCCCTGGCCTCAGTGCTGACCGATACTTTACACCGCGGCTTTAGACGACTCTCTCGGAGCCCCGTTAGCCTGTGTCAATGATGAGGGTAAAGAAAATGCTCTTTACTACTTAAGCCGTCGTTTACTTCCGACGAAAGTAAGGTATCCCGCAATCGAAAAGCATTGTTTGGCCCCGATCTTCGCCGCTCAAAAGCTCAGCACTACATGCTTTCTCATAAGGTCAACTTCGATTTCGAAGTTTAATCCATCGCAATACTTGATGACTCGTCCAACACTTTCCTAGCAGACTTGCCGATGGTCAATGATATTATCGCAATTCGATATAACTTTCGTGCCTCTCGCGTGCCGTAAAGGGACAAGTCTTAGCAGCACTTCTCGCAAAGACACCCTTCGCCGGCCGATTCTCCTCTCAACGACGATCCGCCGCATGAACAAATAATGAACCTAGAAGACCTCGACGATCGACGTTGGGAATTATATTTCGACGGAGCATCTTCGCAGCACAAAGACGAAGAATCGCAAGTGATAGTGTCCGGTAAGGCAGGAATCGGGCTAATCTTTATAACACCGGAGCGGGGGATGTTAAGATACTCCTACCACTCACGTAACCGTGTACAAACAACGAAGCGTAATACGAAGCCCTCATAACGGGATTGGAATTAACTATTCAAATGGGGATAATAGACATCAACATCTACGGGGATTCACAGTTAATCATTCAGCAGATCGCCGGACAATACAGAATTTTTAATCCAAGACTCGAACAATACTTCCAGTATACCATACAGTTGTTGGAACAGATTCCAAATGTAACAATTTACAAGATTCCCAGAAAAGAAAATGCTTTAGCAGATGCTTTAGCCCGTCTCGCAAAAGAGTTCGCTCGTTTGCAAGATGAATCGTTGGAAGTGTCGCTCACTGACGTCGGTCCTATCACAACTACATGTACATGATACACAAATCGAAGAAGAAAAAGAATCAGCTGTAAAGAAGGATGTAAAAACACGTAAGATTGGCGACGACCATCGATAGACTACCCGCAAACGGAAAAATACCGGATGATAGGTCGCCGGCCCATCGATCAAGAAAAGAACTCGTCCTACGCATTAATAAACAACACATTATACGTGCAGGTCTTTCGATCAAATGTGGCTAAGGTGCCTAAGCGGGTCCGAGGCCCGTCAAATTGTTAAAGAGGTGCATTCAGGACTCTGCGGCGCTCACTAGCCGGGTCCAAAGATGAAATTGAAAATTAAAAGACTAGGGTACTACCGGCCCTCGATGATGACCGACCGCATGAAAATCGCCAAGAGCCGTCACCAATGCCAAGTGCACGGAGTGGTTCTACACCAACCTCCAAATGTACTACACCCGACAATTGCGTCATGGCCATTCGAATGTCGGGGCACAGTATATAGTGGGTCCAATAGAACCACCATCTTCAAAAGGACATCGCTTCATTCTTGCGGCTACAGCATTACTTTTCCAAGTGCGTAAGCGCTCCACTTGGAGAAGTGAAAGCACACCACGTGCTACGCTTTTCAAGAACCAAGTTGTCTACCGTTTCGGAGTGCCACGCAGATCATCTCGTATAATGGGCCGCATTCGTAAGCACACAGTATCAACAATTTTGTCGTGAGACATGGAATCGACCGGCGATACTCAACAATTTACTACCCAAGAGCAAACGGCCTCGCCGAGGCTTTTAATAAAACTCTCGTTCAAATCTTAAAGAAAACCTTGGACGATAATAAGAGAAATTGGCACGAGAAATTGTTAGAAGCCTTATGGGCCTACCGGACAACCTTCGTAACTCCTACTCAAGCTACACCTTACGCTCCGGTGTATGGGTCCGAGGCAAGTGTTACCTTTAGAGGTTCAGCCTTTCTTCACTCGAATCGTGCAGTTGCAAACAAGATCACGACAGAAGAAAACACCAGATTACGACTCGAAGAATTAGAAAGCTTGGAAGGGAAAAGACTTGCAGCGCAAGAGAATTTAGAACTATTGTTGACCTCATTTTTGATGAGGTCTTCCCTTCTTCTTTTTAGTGCTTAGGATCTAGCCTTAGGCTTTTCCTTTGACTATCTTAGAGGACTAGAATTGGGACCCGCCTTTTAGAAATTCAAACCACTTCTAAACTCCCCGCAAACTCCATAAACTCGACCGTAGACCCCTAATCACCTGTGAGGGTCGAAATCAAATGCGGAAGTTTAAAGGATGAGTTCCTATGTGACTCTTCGGCCTTAGATCGCCCCGGGCGGCTCGGTCCGGTGAAGGGGCCGACTTACACTACACCTACACACTACACTCCCACACACCTCCTAAAACTACACCCATACCCAACTTAACCTCCTCGACTCATGTAGGTGATTCACATGGATGGTCCTTAACCCCTAAGCCCTCGCAAGCAGGTTGTGAACAACATAACGAATGCCTCAAATGAGTCCTCTCATGGCTCATATGGGCTTGATATGGCTTCATGGCTCAACCAAAATGATTTCTTTCCACCTAAATCCACCCAATCTTCAATTTCCCAAATTTTCAATTTTTGACTTCTGGGCCCTACACCTACTAAACCTACCCAAAACCTCAAACCCAAATTTTCGCAAAATTTCCAAGTTACCTAAAATTCTTCAAAATTATTCCCAAACATTTCTACACCACTCAAATTGACCATCTATATCCAAAAATACCAAAGATTCCAAAAATACCTCCCAATACCCTCCAAATACCCAAAATACCCTTCTCGCCTAAAAATCCAAAAATTTAGAAAATTCCCAGAAAATTCCAGAAAATCCTAAATATTCTCAATTTCATTTTGTCCAACTACACCATGGGCCAATTTTGTCAATTTACCCTACTTTTGTCAAAACCCCCGATTTGACCCATTTTAACCCAAAGTGAACCCAATGTCAAACCAAACCTACCCAATTGACCCCAATTTTGGTCCAATTCAATTTTAAACTTTAATTCAACATCCCCAATACCAATCTAGACCAAATCCAAGTCCAACTTGATTGACATTTGGATCCAATTTCACTTTGGGCCTTAAAGCCCAAATTTGGACCCATGACCCAAACTTAGCCCAAACTAACCCAATTCAACTCCAATTAACCCCAAATATTTTCTAAACCTTCCTTAACATCCCCATAAACAAAACACTAACATGATTTGTCCAAGATTTTGACCCAAACCCCACTCAAATTCAACCCAAAATCAAAAAGCCCAATTTTGACCTAAACCCAAACCTAACCCAAATAGGCCCAAACATCAAAATCAAAACCCAACCAAAGCCAAAACCTCTTTGAAACACTCCCATAAACATTTCTCAACATTTATTTTACATCAATTTCAACCCTAGCCCAACATTGGCCCAAGTTAGCCCAATTTGACCTACATTGGCCCATTTACCAAATAAACCCAAATTCAACCCAATTCAAACCCAAACCACCTTAAATCTATTTCAAATTATTCATGAAACATCCCTAAACCAAAACCAACAACTATTTGGCCCAAACTTCTACAAAAATTCCCATCCATGAACACATCCATAAACTTAAAAGCCCACTTCCCTTAAACCCTCCTAAAGCCTCATTTCCTTCAAAATTCAAAAGCCCAAATCATCCTAAAGCCCACATGACACTTCCCCTCATCATCCATTTGATCAAAATCACCCCTAAGTTTCAAAATCATCAATTAAACCATTCCAAATCAAGCCACATGTCAAATTACCCCCTAAATGTCAAAAATTTCTAAAACCCTTTTCATGAAACAAATCAACCTTTTCCCAAGCCAAATGAAGCCATGAACAAGCCATTCTCAAGCCACATGAAGCCATGAGGGCTTCGACTTGTCATTAGTCCATTTATGGCAAGAAGAGGGGGTTCTTTCTTAAACCTCCTTTAACCCTTTTTTACCTTAATCATGTCACACACTAAACCATGTTTAGCCACCTCATCATGGATGGAGACTTCACCACTCCTTCTAGGCGGACCTAAATGATTCCCTCAGCTCCAAATCAGAGCTTGGACGGGTGCACCAAGCCCAAAATGGTGGGTTGACCCAAACCAAGCCAAAGTGAGCCTTCTCCCATTCCATTTAAATCAAACTCCTTTACACATGTCAAACCTCAACCGATCGCACAAGCCTCCAGCCCCCGACCCACCCGAGCTTCGAGGGTGACCCGACTCGGCCGGCCGGCCACCCGCCGCCGGAAAACACCATGCCCGAAACCTCGGGAGGAGCCAAATTTTGGAATTCCACCTTCGCCGAGCCGCTCACTCCAAATGGCCATTGCAGCTGTTCTTCTCCTCACCAGCAGCAAACTCGATCCCAACCATTAAACTCCCCCGGAGAGCCTCCAGCCATGCCTATTTAAACCCCTCACCCTCTCGGCCAAAGGAGGGGCAAAACCAAAAACCTTAAGGAAACTCCGCCAAAATCACTCCGCATCACTCTCCACACATGGAGCACCCGATCCCCACCGAATTCCAGCCCCAATTCCCTCTAGCCGAGCCCAATTTCGAGCTCAAACTTTAACCCAAAAACCAGGACACTTCTTCACAAGCCGAGCCAATTCCCAAATCGATTGGTCCTACACCTTCACCGGACCAAGAGGAGAAGTTCCCCACCGAAAGCCCCATCTCTAAAGCCACCCAGCTTGCTCCAGCCTCCAAGCTTTGTGATCGGCCGTGGTCGAAGTCCAACCTAGACAAGTCACTGCACTCGTGAGACTTCATCCTGAGCTTACTAGATCCAATCGAAGGTGTAACAACTCTCGCATCAAAGCTTCACTTCTCCGAGCAAAGGTATGCGACTCCTCTTCTTCCCGAGCTTCCAGAGATTCTCATTTTAATTCGAGTCAATTTAAATGCATGTTTACCGTATGGATGTGTTCGTCTCTTCAAGACGAATCCATAGAGCATAAGAACACGAAAATCCGTCGAGAATCGAGCGAGAAATTGTGGTTAGAAGGTCGACGGTCACGGTGCACACCCGCCGTAGACGATCACCGTGAGCCACTGGATCGCGCGTGTATCGAGCGGACGATCTCGGATTGCGCCGGACCGTGGAATGTTACGTGAACCGCGGGGCCCGGGACGGATGACTCGATGGCGGCGCCCAATCACGCCGCGACACGTACCCCTTCGGAGTCGCCGATGTTTCGCTGGCGCCGCGTGGATAAGTAGATAAATAGGGTATTTAATGTATTTATTAAATAACAGGAACTTTAAAAATCCATATCTTTTTGTAGAAAAATCACAAAAATAAAATAAAAATACCCTCTCGCTCAGTGAATCGTAGGAGAATAATGTGGAAAAGAAATCATTTAATTTCATCAAGTATTTTATTTTTTATAATTTATTTACTCTCTCGCATACATTTAATTCTCCATGCATGTATACAATTCACCATGGCATGAGACCATAGTGGCTTTGAAGCCTCCGAACTCGGGAACATTCCCCGAATTTTCCAAGGTCGTAGGCCATCTCCGTGAAAAGTTATTTATTTTTCAAATGCATGTTGCCGTTTTGAGTATTGTAATTCCAAAAATTAGCATGTTGTGAAATAAATTCTAGAAAAATTTGGTGATGTTCCTTACGACCAGAGAACTCTAGAAAAAATGGGACTTCGAGTTAATTCACTCGTAACAACTCTAATCGGCTTAAACACCCAAAATAGGTCTTTAATTAATTAGAGTTAACCAAGCATCAAATTGACTTGAAATCAATTCTCCACTGACCTTTAGGATCAGAGGAACCCACCATAAAAATTTGAAGTCAATTGGACTTGGTTAGCCCCACTAATTGGGTTAATTAAGCCACTTAGCCATTTTAAACTTTAAAAATTCATAACTTTTAAAATACTTTTCAAAAATTCACCAAATTGGTTTTGGAGCCTCTCTGATATCAGGGGAATCTAAGAAAATTAAAATTTCAATTTTCTCGAAAAAGTTGATTTTTAATAATATTTTAATATTTTTAATAATTAAAAAATAATAAAAATCACAAAAATAATAAAGTTCACCAAAATGTCACATTTTGAATTTTAATCACTTAGGAACAAATCCCACATTTTTCCTAGGTCTATTTAGTGAGATATTGAATTTTAAAGTTTTAAGGTAATTTTAAAATTAAAAAATGTATTTTCTAGCATTTTCACTAAAATAATTATAATAAATCATAAAAAAATCAGAAAATTGCAAAATTTGTTTCTCTGGTTTCCTTGATATCAGAGAGATTTTTGAAAAATATAAAATCCATTTTTCAACATTTATTTTATTTTTAAATTAATTAACACTCCAAAACTCAAAATAATTATAATAAAAATAATATAATTCAAAAAATCACCAAAATTGGTCCAAGTGTTTCTCTCGGTCATTAGGAATGTCCCCTAATTTTCTTAAGGACAGAAACTTTCCTTTGGTCATGTTGTCAAATTTTCCTCGAAAATCTCTATTTTCACCAAAAATAATTATATAAATAAATTAAATACAGTAAAAATCACATTTTCTCCTCTCATGTCTTTATTGACATATAAGTGAAGTCACATAAAAATTTCAAATTCATTTGTGTTCAATTTAGTGAGTTATGAAATTATTAAGTTTAAGGGGTAAAATGGTAATTAAACTTTTAACCCTTAATTAAAACTTTAGGTTTAATAAAAAATCAACAAGTAAAATATTTGATCTTAATCTGGTTTGGATGATTGAAATTTAAATAATTAAAGGGTAGAAACCCATTAAATAATTTTAAAAATAATTAAACTTTAATTAAATAATAGATTAAATTTGGAAGAATAATAAAATTGGAATTATTAAAATAAGGGATATTTATTAGGAAGAGATTTATTCTTTAATTTAAAAAATCCCTAAACTAATTATATCATTAACACTTAACTCTTAATTAAAATGATAATTCAAATTCAAAATATTAAAAGACTTAAAATCTCAATTAAAATTATAAATTAAAATTAAATTAAATAATTAAATTAAATTAAATTAAACAATTAAATTAAAATTAAATTAAATTAAATTAAATTAAAATTAAATTAAACAATTAAATTAAATTAAATTAAATTAAATTAAATTAAATTAAATTAAAATTAAATCAATTAAATTAAATTAAATTAAATTAAATTAAATTAAATAATTAAATTAAATTAAATCAAATCAAATTAATTAAACATCAAATCAAATTAAATTAAATTAAATTAAATTAAAACTCAATCAAATTAAATTGAATTAAATATAACATCACCTAAGACATAAAAGAAATTAAATATAAAGCAACTTGAACATTATTCCAAATTTAAACCCTTTAACTTAAATCAAATCATTTCAATACTAATTTACCCTCGAAAGCTTTGATTATTATAACTCCTAAATGAAACATTAAATGAAATGTTACTTCACTTATAGGATATTCAAATGTCCTAGTTCACTCGAGCAAGATAACAATAAAACTCGAAATTCTCGGACGATTAATTCATTTGTATAATTAAATTCATTCGGACTTAAAACAATCCTAGAAATATCGAAAAGATGTTTAAGATTCTTCTTAAGCACTTCCTCAATATGATAGGATATTTATAAGAACAATTGACTTAATTGTTCTTTGATGAAGAAAATCGTCCTCAAACAAAAACACAAAGAACCTAGACGTCATAGAGACGACTAGCACTATGTGATTAGGAATTTGGTAGAAAACCATAACCTTTCCCTTAGCCTTTACCTAGGAACTCGCTTAAATATTCTAATCGTGTTTTAAGTGTAGCTCGGGATGACGGGAAGACCCTCCGGTACGCTTTTATTTTATTACAATTTACTTTCGCAATTTACTTCCTCGCAATTTACTTTATCGCGTATGCACTTTACTTTTCTCGTACGATAAAACAACTCGTTGCATGAAAACCCACACCTTTAGGATAATGCCTAAAACCGAAACCAAAACTAAGTTAAAAGTCATTGCAAGATAAAATTCACCGCCACAACATTTCAAAACATAAAACAACTCAAAATTTAATCACAAACAGTAACACAAAACTACAATTGCAACTAAATTAAAACGTCCCGTTGGATGATCGGGAATACCTCTGATGATGTAACCTACGTGTTGCTAACGGGATTTCCCACTGGTCTAAATGAAAGTGTGGAACTCATTCAAGTCGAGTTTAGCAAATCTCATCCGGACTAAGTGAATCCGATAAAAATAATGATGCCTAAGGATGGAACCGTGGATCTTAACCGGTGTCGTTATAATCAACTTTAAGATTTGTTTTAATCAAAATACAAAACACTTGGAAATTAAGACTTCTCTAAACCAAAACACTTTTCTCATCTCCTCGATTTATAATTTCTAAAACTAAACCTCTCGCAACAACAAGGAGCTTGGAGCATGGTGGGCACACGACGCCATCGTCATCAACAAAACTTCGAACCTACTTCAAGAAAACTTTCTTAGAATTAAACAACAAAGCCATAGGACTCCGAGGTAGCTTCGCCTAATGCAACATAAATCCTCAACCTCTTTGTTAGGCATTTGCATCTGCAAATTAAGCCCTAACCGGTCTTAGGATTCCGAGGTAGTCGTCCGATACGACAATAAACCCTCACATCTTCTAGTGCTATTTGTTTGATTTTATCATACAAATATAAGCCCTAATTAATTAAAATCGGCAAGATCGAAATACTAAATAAACATTAAGACTTTCCTAAATTCAAGCCAAACAATAGGATACGTGAAATTACCGAAGTTCACTTCGAATCGTTGATTCCTCCTACCTTTCTTCCTTCGGATTCACAAAACAAAAATGTTCCAAATTTGATCTATTCCCTATCGAAATTCCAAAATTCAATCTTTGAAAACCTTAAACTTTAAAATTCTTGAGAGCAGTAATTATCGAGTTATTATCGAGAGTCTTCTTAGGTGATTCCCGTCACTTAAGATGTAATTAACTATGTGGGCTCGCCCTTATAAGGAATTTTAAAGAACCTGTGTAATATAAACCCCGTTTAATACTTTCATATTAAGCAGGGGAATTTGTTCGCTTATAAAATTGGTTCGCGTACCAAACGGATGTCACAAAACTTCTAGTTTATTTGATCGAGCCCCACTCTCAAGCAAGGTGTCTATCTTTAGGGATAGATACACGGTTCGTGGTGCGGTGCTCGTTTATATAAACCATTTCGGGATGTGAGATCGGCTTAATCTCATATCTTAAAACTTTCAAATTTAAAATTATTTTCAAAGTCAAATACTACTTTCTAAATTATATATATATTTAAATCAAATTTAAAATTTAAATTCGCCGACAACTTCGTTAAAGCGACCCCTTTTAAAAATATCAACATAACCTAAAAATATGCCGACAACTTCTGGCAGACTCCGCCTGGGACAATTCCTCTCTCCATTATAATCAAATAATTCTCGCTTTCAAAAATCGGTAGTGTATCCATGTCCCTAATAGATCAAACTACTCCTTCTTTCCGTTGGAATACTATGTTCATTTCTATCTCGAACAAGTATAGCCAACATTCTCTCGGATTTAGGAGCCACCGTTTAGTACACCCCTAAACGCAGAGGTTCCGAGATCCTTTTACCTCATTTCCGAGGTGGGGTGGACCCCCGATGAGTGTTAGTTTAGGAGTGATCCTTCGAGCTCGGGAAGTCTTGCTTAAGACTTTCTTTTCCTTTCCGAATCGGATTCCTTACCTTCTCTACACCTTCGAACATTCCGTTCTAAATAAACAAACCCTCTAATAAGTGATTCTTTTAACAAATGATTCTTTTTTATAAATACATGAACAAAGAATGAGTTCGGACTCTTTTCAATTCCTTTCTTTTCGTCCCGAAGAAAAGAAGCATAACTCGGGACTCGACAACCAGAATCTACCTCGCGAAATGGAAGCCCCGAAATCGATTTTCTCCTTCACCAACGGACCGGACTTCGCCGTCTATAAGGATGAGCCGCCCGACAACGGGGTCATCCGATTCGGACGTGGATTCGAAAACACGAACGTCAAGGTCACCGACGTCTCCCTCTTCGCACCGACGAACAAGGTATCCGAAGCCGAGGAACCACCGCTCGAGTTCAACCTTAGGTCGACCCAAGAGTTTCCTCCCCGCAAAGGGTCTCGACTGAGGAGGAGCACCGCCGTCCGCAGAGGACCGTTCTCACTACCCCCACCGGTCTAGTTGTTTCCGCACCTACCCCGACTTCGCCAAATCAAAGGGGAAAGAAATCCAGAACTATGGTAAACCCGTTACCGTGGAGGGTACGGATCTTCCCGTAAGACCTTCTCGTTTTCGAAATCGGGTCCAAGCTCAAGATTCCGTCGCCGACAAAGACCCAAAGAAGAAATAGAAATAGAAGGATCGCCAGAGAAGCCGTAGCCGCCGAGATCGCCTTCCCGAGGAAATTCCGCAGTTGCCGTAATATACACCGTTACTCGAATATACACCACCGCCCGACTACATACCACTTTTGGGAGGAAGCAGGTTCCATCCCCTCTCCGCCGCAGGATGAGGAGAATGTTCGCAAGATTGTCGCCACATTACCATAGCCCGCATACTACAACCATAGCCGCAAGAAAAGAACTAGAACTACGTCGTTCGCTCGACCGCAAACTTTGGTAGAAAAGCTAAGCAAAGAAGGAAAACTCGCCCCGTGTCGGAAATTCTACGAAGGATAGGACGGGTGCCGCCAAATCCCGTCTCGGGCCCCGAGTAGAACCCGCCGTCATGATAGTAAAAGCCGAGCAAGAGAATGAAGGCTAGCCCGCCCGTCGTAGTATCGGATTACGTGATTAGGGAGGATACCACCTTCCAAAGCATTCGGGCCGATGCACCATCCGGTCATAGACCTTCTCGCCGCAGAAGGATGGTGTGGCGTCCCACTACGGGGCGCTTGAGACCGAAACAAGCAGCTCGAGAAAGAAAGTCTCGCCAGAGGCCGGAATCCGAAGAAAGTGCTACCGCGATGAAGGGGACTCGTGAAAAGGACCCGACAACCATCGCATGACAACCACAAAGATACACGTAAAGCTCCACTAGAAGATGCCATGGAAAAGCCGAGAACCGACATCCGACGGTCGGCAAAAGAAAGAGAAGAAAAGTTCGGAGATGAGATCGACTCATCGGAATTCATGGACAATGAATATGCGAAATTAACATGGTCGAGACACGAGCTTCATCGCCTTCTCAAGGTGCTCCCGCAACCGCAGAAGAGAGGAGCCGTAACCGATGAAGAGACAACATCAGGAAAAGGACGACACGATCGCTCAAATGGCGAAGAGGATGGAAGAGATGGCCATAGCTCTGCCACTCTCCGCAGTCAAGTACAACCACATGCAGAGACACCCCGTAAGTCATTCACATCGTAGACGGAGGAAAGGAGATTACATCCGTCAATGGGGATGACCACCGAAAAGGATACAAGCACAAAGTATGATCCCCGAAAAGGATATCAAGAACTTGGTAGAGCAAGCAAGTGCGAGAAGCCTTAGCACAATCGAAGAACGGGACATCCATTCGGACGGGCAGACCTTACCTGTAAGAATTCGACGCCGTCCAATACCCGAAAGGCTTCGTACCACCTCTCGTTTAAGACCTTCGACGGAACCGGGAACCCCCGACAAGATGTTGCACACTTTCGTGCCGCTGTTGCAATGCCGGCGGGAGCGATGCGCTACTCTTCCGACAGCTTCGTCAGCAGCCTCGTCGAGAATCGCCTTCGACCGGTATGCGAATTGCCAAATGGTTCTGGTGAAGACGTTCTCGAGCTAGAGAACCTCTTCATCAAGCGATTCGTCGGAGCTCAAGCACCACATCACTATAAGTGATTTAGTGGTAGAGAAACAAAGGCCGAATGAAACTTTAGTGGATTACATACTTCGATGGAGAAACTTAAGCATGAAGTGTGAACCACAACCGCAAGAACAACATGCAAGCCGGCATCTCGCTTAAAAGCATTCACGGCCCGATAGCACTTCTCCTCAAGGGATTCACTATTAAGACTTTCGAGAAGTTGTTAAGCAAGGCCGGAAGCTTGCAAGAAGAGGCGAAGCAATTAAGTTTCGCCGACAAGACGGACAAGCGTAAGCCGGTGAAGACTTTCGAAAAGAAATCCGTGGTCGCTGCAGATAGCTGACAAAGGCAAACAACCGATGCAAATACCACCGTAACGGCCGCAAAGAACCACAACAAAATTACCAAGAACCCCGGTCCAACTGATCGACCGCTCTCCGCAAGATGAACAACCGTCTCGTCCGCAACGTACATCGAGGGAGCTTCGAGCAGAGAATATCCGTTCAAAAATGAAGCAAGCATCAAAGATGTTCCGTAGCTTAATGAAAACTCCAGATTTCCACACGCAGAGCCCAAAAGACTCGTAGGAAGTCAACAAGAAAGGTGATCCCAACTTTCGCCCCTACCATCGGATGCTCTGGGCACAAGATGAAGATCGCATTACCTTCAAAAGTCGGCTCAACGACAACCTTCTGAAAGGAAATATAACAATCCCGAAGGAGTACATGAAGGAACCCCGTAAAAGGAGGTTCCGTCAATGTTATCTCAACCGATCCCGTCATTCCGATAGTACCCATATGCAACCAACGATGGATGGACTACCGCCCTGACAAGGTCTTCGAAGAAGATTTTAGATAAAATCCGAACCGCTTCGGTGCGAGCTTCAATTCGTAGTTCGAGATCCGTTAAGCCGGTACTATCACTCGCGATGGAAGAACCACCTCGACAGAGACAATCGAAGAGAAGAAGAAAATCGACGAAGAAGAGGGGACCGAGATTCCTAAGGCTGGACTAGGGGCCGCTTATCCTGAGATAGTTGCTTTCCGATTCGGGGAGAAATCCCTCGAACCTCTCGATTTTGTATGATTATCTCGCTCACTTCGGTGGGATCATATAATGATAAGGGTGATGGCGTTGGCTACGTTTTGACTCGTTTCTAACGATTACGTAACTAGCGACAATCCGGCGTCGATTTCGATACCAACAACAATTCTCAAATCATACAAGATCTCGACGATCAAAATGACGAAGAAGGCATCCATCAAGGAGGCTACGAGAGTTCAACAAGCAACGGATCTATCTCGTGAGTTTCGAGGAGCTCCAAGCTACGATAGCAGTTAGAACCTTCGCATTTGGAAGATAATCCAGAGAGCCAACCATTCCGATTCGTGAGGAGACACCGACAAACTTAACACTAGATTCGAAGAAATTACGTAAGTCAACTTAAGAAGTGGAAGAGTTCTACCTCCGAGAATGGGTCCAAAAGACATAGGAAAGGTAGTGGTTGTTCAAGAAGAACCATCCCCACAGAAGAAATACCCATTCGAGAAGAAGCCGAGACGCACGAGAATAAAGGACTACAACGTGCTAGCCCATCTTAGGAAACTACCCGCCAAACCGAGCATTTACGATGCTCTCATCTTATCAAAGGAGATGAGGGAAGTTCGATCAAGACCTTACTTCGATCCGTAAATTCGCTTAGCACAAATGGCCGGAGATTCCTTAGATGAGGTTTGCTCGTTAAAGGAACAAGCCGAGGTGTTACCTTCACTGACAATGACCTACTACTTGGGATGCGCAGATCACAACCGACCGTTGTACATTTCAGCTATAATCGGGAAGTTTACGCTCTCCGCAGTTTTGGTGGATCCAGGAGCATCAATCAATATAATGAGTCTTCGAACACTAAGCATACTTGGAAATTGATGCTCGTGCAGCTCGAGGCCGACAAAATGTTATTAAGAGGATTCAACCATAAAGGAGAAAGAGCCCTCGGTCAATAACGCTACCGATGAAGACCGGTGATTTAGCAAAGACAACCGCAAAATTTCATATAATCGATTCGTAAACATCGTTCAACGCTCTACTCGGCCGACCATGGATACATGAAAACAGGATGGTACCATCATCTCCGCATCAAGGCATCAAATACTACGATGGAGGAGAACAGCAGCATCAAAGGCGACTTACAACCATTCTCCGTACATGAGATCGGAATCCATGAAGATGCGACTTATTATGCACCGCCAAAGAAAACGATCTTCTCCAGCAGATACCGTAACAAATGAAGCAAAGAAAGTTCGTGACAACGAAGAACCTGAAGTTCTAGTCCAACAGCCACTCACCACTCCCTTCCGGCGAGATGGTGAAGGTTTCTCCACAACTCGCATCCGAGGTCGAGGCCGGGGACGAGGCCGTGGTAGAGACACTAGGACAACCGGACGAGAGAAACCAACCATCAATGTCGATTGGGATGATAGCTCTGAAGAGGAAAAAGAAATCAAGCAAGAAGCAAAGCAACAATAAGTCGAAAGAAGCCGCAATACAAGATCTCCCTCGAAGATGAAAAGAACGAAGAATACAAATCAATGTACGAGAAGATTAACCACTACGTACATACTATGACCCTAACTCCGATCCATTCTAATAAGATCGAGGGTATGGAGGTCAAAGAGGTACGTAGTGACGGTGCAAAGCCGATCAAATTCTACCGCGGTGCTTCTTCCTCCAAAACTCGAAAATAATGTACAATTCGAAGATGTCACTTCATCGAATTAATGGAATTACCTTCGAGTGGTACTCTCCCCGTGTTCAAAATTTAATTCAACGTGGTTTCTTACCTCGACAATGGACAAGAGGCCAATCACAACATTTTGAAAAGTTATGGAATAACTCCGTCGTCCTCCCAATTCAAAGTATGGACTCGGATTCGCACGCAGAGGTCGGACCGACGATACCGAATTTTGCTTGGTTGTCACTCGCAAGTCCAATGAAAACCGCATGGAAACTACGTACGAACTCGAAGATTTACAAATCGAGACGCTCCACCGTAATTCGAAGAAGAAATTAAATCCACAATAGATGAGTTAATGGAAGTTAACTTAGGTACTAGCCGAAGAGCCTGTACCTACCTTTGTTAGCTCCTTACTCAACAAAGAAGACTCCAAAGAAATAATCAAATTATTAATGGAATTTAAGGACCGTTTTGCTTCGGAGCTACGATGAAATGCCAGGATTAGCTCCAGCAGGTCGCAGCTCATAAGCTAGGAGTGGATCCTACTTCGTTCCAGCCGACAAGGTCCTGTAAGAATGCGTCTGGAAATCGAACAACAAGTCATACCGAAGTTAAAAAGCTAATAGACGCTAAATTTGTCCGCGAAGAACAATACCCGACTCCGGTTAGCCAATGTGGTGCCAGCCGTAAAGAAGAATGGTCGTATCGAATTTGTGTGGACTTCGTAGATTTAAACAAGGCATGTCCAAAAGATGAATTCCCTCTACCGATTCCAGAATCGATGATCGATATTGCTTCGACACATGAAATATTCTCATTCATGGATGGATCTTCAGATACAAACCAGATAAAAATGGCTCCGTAAGATGAAAAGCTTACAAAGCATTCGTAACGCCGATCGGAGTATTTTGCTACACAAAGGATGTCATTCGGACCGAAGAACGCAGGAGCAACTTACCAAAGAGCAATGACAAGAATTTTTGATGATCTCATCCACAATCAAGTCGAGTGCTACGTGGACGATGTCGTCATCAAAAGCAAAGTAAAGGAAAACCACCTGTATGATTCGAGAATCGTTTTCGAACGATTAAGACAATTTAACCTTAAGATGAATCCCTTAAAATGCGCCTTCGCGTCACCTCCGGAAATTCTTAGGATTCGTTGTCCGACATCGTGGAATTGAAATCGACCCGGAGAAGATTAAAGCCATCTTAGAAATGCCGCCTCCCAAAACCTTAAAACAACTACGATCTTTTCAAGGGAAGCCGGCATATCTTCGACGCTTTATCTCAAACCCGTCGTAGGTGTCACCTTTCTCGCACTAGTTAAAAAGGACGCCAAATTTATTCGGGAAGAGAAATGCCGTAAGGCCTTCGAAGACATTAAACAATATTTAATGACACCTCCTATCTTAGCAGCTCCGGCCTCAGTAGTACCGCCGATACTTTACACCGCGACTTTAGATGACTCTCTCTGAGCCCCGTTAGCCTGTGTCAATGATGAGGGTAAAGAAAATGCTCTTTACTACTTAAGCCGTCGTTTACTCCCGACGGAAGTAAGGTATCCCGCAATCGAAAAGCATTGTTTGGCCCCGATCTTCGCCGCTCAAAAGCTCGTGCACTACATGCTTTCTCATAAGGTCAACTTGATTTCGAAGTTTAATCCATTGCAATACTCGATGACTCGTCCAACACTTTCCCGTAGACTTGCCGTATGGTCAATGATATTATTGCAATTCGATATAACTTTCGTGCCTCCGCGTGCCGTAAAGGGACAAGTCTTACAGACTTCCTCGCAAAGACACCCTTCGCCGCCGAATCTCCTCTCAACGACGATCCGCCGATGAACAAATAATGAACTTAGAAGACCTCGACGATCGACGTCGGGAATTATATTTCGACGGAGCATCTTCAAAGACACAAAGACGAAGAATCGCAAGTGATAAGGCCCGTGAAGGCAGAATCGGCTAATCTTTATAACACCTGAGCGGGGGATGTTAAGATACTCCTACCACTCGACGTAACCGTGTACAAACAACGAAGCGTAATACGAAGCCCTCATAACGGGATTGGAATTAACCATTCAAACGGGATAACAGTACATCAACATCTACGGGGATTCACAAGCTAATCATTCAACGTATCACGGACAAGATGTAATTCTAAAGCCAAGACTCGAACAATACTTCCAATATGCCATACAAATTGTTGGAACAGATTCCAAATGTGACAATCTACAAAATTCCTAGAAAAGAGAATGCTTTAGCAGATGCTTTAGCCCGTCTCGCAAAAGAATTTGCTTGCTTGCAAGATGAATCAGTTGGAAGTGTCGCTCACGGACGTCGTGTCCTATCACAGCTGACATGACATGATACACAAATCGAAGAAGAAAAAGAATCCACCAGTAAAGAAGGATGTAAAACACGTAAGATCGGCGATGCACCATCGATAGACTACCCGCAAACAGAAAGCTACTGCACGATAGGTCACCGGCCCATCGTATCAAGAAAAGAACTCTGTCTTACGCATTAATAAACAACACATTATACGTAAGGTCTTTCGATCAAATGTGGCTAAGATGCCTAAGCGGGTCCGAGGCCCGTGAAATTGTTAAAGAGGTACATTCTGTGACTCCGTGGCGCTCACCGCCGGGTCCAAAGATGAAAATGAAAATTAAAAGACTAGGGTACTACCGGCCCTCGATGATGACCGACCGCATGAAAATCGCCAAGAGCCGTCATCAATGCCAAGTGCACGGAGTGGTCCTACACCAACCTCCAAATGTGCTACACCCGACAATCGCGTCGCGGCCATTCGAATGTCGGGGCACGATATAAGTGGGTCCGATAGAACCACCATCTTCGAAAGGACATCGTTTCATTCTTGCGGCTACAGCATTACTTTTCCAAGCGGCGATGCGGCCCACTTAGAGAAGTGAAAGCACACCACGTGCTGCAGCTTTTCAAGAACCAAGTCGTCTACCGTTTCTGAGTGCCGCGCAGATCATCTCGTATAACCGGCCGCATTCGAAGCACACAAATCAACAATTTTGTCGTGAGACATGGAATCGACCGGCGATACTCAACAATTTACTACCCAAGAGCAAACGGCCTCGCCGAGGCTTTTAATAAAACTCTCGTTCAAATCTTAAAGAAAACCTTGGACGATAATAAGAGAAATTGCACGAGAAATTGTTAGAAGCCTTACATGCCTACCGGACAACCTTCGTAACTCCTACTCAAGCTACACCTTACGCTCCGGTGTATGGGTCCGAGGCAAGTGTTACCTTTAGAGGTTCAGCCTTCCTTCACTCGTAACTGCAAGCTTGCAAACAAGATCACGACGAAGAAAACGCCGTACTACGACTCGAAGAATTAGAAAGCTTCGGAAGGGAAAAGACTTGCAGCCGCAATCGTAATTTGGAACTATACCAAGCTAAAATGGTTCAAGCCCATGACAAACCGGTCCGCCCGAGAACTTTCAAAGTTGGTGACTTAGTTCTCGTTCTCAAGAGACCTATTCTCGCACACCGCAAGATAGGAGAAAAATTCGAGCCCACTGGGAAGGACCGTTTCGTGGTCAAGCAAGATACTCGTGGAGGTTCCTACCAGCCTAGTGAATCGCCAGGGGAACGACATATGCTTCCGATCAACCTGACGATACTTCGAAAAGTATTACGCTACCCGATGTTTCGAAGGAATGAATTCTTCATCCCAAAGAAACACGGCGAAGTAATTACGGCGGACGTCATTCTTGCGGCTGCGATTACTTTTCCAAGCGGCGCATGAGTCCACTTAGCAGAAGTGAAAGCACACCACGTGCTACGCGTTTTCAAGAACCAAGTTGTCTACCGTTTCGGAGTGCCGCGCGAGATCATCTCGTATAATGGGTCGAGCATTCGGAAGCACACAAATCAACAATTTTGTCGAGAGACATGGAATCGACCGGCGATACTCGACAATTTACTACCCAAGAGCAAACGGTCCTCGCCGAGGCTTTTAATAAAACTCTCGTTCAAATCTTAAAGAAAACCTCGGACGATAATAAGAGAAATCGGCACGAGAAATCGTTAGAAGCCTTATAGGCCTACCGGACAACCTTCGTAACTCCTACTCAAGCTACACCTTACGCCCGGTGTATGGGTCCGAGGCGTTGTTACCTTTAGAGGTTCGACTTCCTTCACTCGTAATTGCAGTTGCAAACAAGATCACGACGTAAGAAAACGCCGGACTACGACTCGAAGAATTAGAAAGCTCGGAAGGGAAAAGACTTAGCGCGCAACGTAATTTGGAACTATACCAAGCTAAAATGGTTCAAGCCCATGACAACCGGTCCGCCCGAGAACTTTCAAAGTTGGTGACTTAGTTCTCGTTCTCAAGAGACCTATTCTCGCACACCGCAAGATAGAGAGAAAATTCGAGCCCACTCGGGAAGGACCGTTTCGTGGTTGAAGCAAGATACTCGTGAGGTTCCTACCGCCTAGTGAATTGCCAGGGGAACGACATATGCTTCCGATCAACGGACGATACTTGAAAAGTATTACGCTACCCGATGTTTCGAAGGAATGAATTCTTCATCCCAAAGAAACACGGCGAAGTAATTACTTATGATCGGGTCCGAACCCAAAAAAAAAAAAAAAAAAAAAAAATCTGAAAAATGATAAACACCAAGTTCACATGAACATTAAATAAACAATAAAATAAATCATTAAAAGATAAACGAAATCAACACAAATCTCAAATTCAATCTTTCCAAATTCCGAATCTCAAAATTCAATCTTTTCAAATTCCAAATCAAATTCTCAATCAAATTTCAAATCCAATCTCGATCAAGTTTCAAACTTGATCTTCTAAATTTCAAATCAAATCTTAAATCAAATTTCAATCGAGTTCAAACTCATCCTTCCAAATTTCCAAATTTCCGAATTCAATCTTTCCAGGCTTCAAGTCTCAATCAAAATCAAACACTTTTGGGTCGAGGATTTCACATCCAAGACTGCACTGCTTTAGGATTCTTTTCCTATTGCATCGAAATACATCAAATTCAAATCTTTTGGGTCGAGGATTTTACATCCAAGACCGCACCGCTTTAGGATTCTTTTCCTATCGCACCGAAATACATCAAATTCAAACTTTTGGGTCGAGGATTTTACATCCAAGACCGCACTCGCTTTAGGATTCTTTTCCTATCTGCACCGAAATACATCAAATTCAACTCTTTTGGGTCGAGGATTTTACATCCAAGACCGCACCGCTTTAGGATTCTTTTCCTATCGCACCGAAATACATCAAATTCAAACTTTTGGGTCGAGGATTTTACATCCAAGACTCGCACTCGCTTTAGGATTCTTTTCCTATCGCACCGAAATACATCAAATTCAACTCTTTTGGGTCGAGGATTTTACATCCAAGACTGCACTGCTTTAGGATTCTTTTCCTATTGCACTGAATTACATCAAATCAAACACTTTTGGGTCGAGGATTTTACATCCGAGACTGCACTGCTTTAGGATTCTTTTCCTATAGCACTGAAATACATCAAATTCAAATCTTTTGGGTCGAGGATTTTACATCCAAGACCGCACCGCTTTAGGATTATTTTCCTATTGCACTGAAATACATCAAATCAAACACTTTTGGGTCAAGGATTTCACATCCAAGACTCGCACCGCTTTAGGATTCTTTTCCTATCGCACCGAAGTACATCAAAATTCAAATCTTTTGGGTCGAGGATTTTACATCCAAGACCGCATCGCTTCATGATTCTTTTCCTATCGCACCGAAATACATCAAATTCAAACCTTTTGGGTCGAGGATTTACATCCGAGATCGCATCGCTTTAGGATTCTTTTCCTATCGCACCGAAATACATCAAATTCAAATCTTTTGGGTCGAGGATTTTACATCCAAGACCGCACCGCTTTAGGATTCTTTTCCTATCTGCACCGAAGTACATCAAAATTCAAACTTTTGGGTCGAGGATTTTACATCCAAGGCCGCACCGCTTTAGGATTCTTTTCCTATCGTACCGAAATACATCAAATTCAAACCTTTTGGGTCAAGGATTTACATCCGAGACTCAGCACCGCTTTAGGATTCTTTTCCTATCGCACTCAAATACATCAAATTCAAATCTTTTGGGTCGAGGATTTTACATCCAAGACCGCACTCGCTCTAGGATTCTTTTCCTATCAGCACCGAAATACATCAAATTCAAATCTTTTGGGTCGAGGATTTTACATCCAAGACCGCACCGCTTTAGGATTCTTTTCCTATCGCACCGAAATACATCAAATCAAACACTTTTGGGTCGAGGATTTTACATCCAAGACTCGCACCGCTTTAGGATTCTTTTCCTATTCAGCACCGAAGTACATCAAAATTCAAACTTTTGGGTCGAGGATTTTACATCCAAGACCGCACCGCTTTAGGATTCTTTCCCTATTGCAATGAAATACATCAAAATTCAAACTTTTGGGTCGAGGATTTTACATCCAAGACTGCACTGCTTTAGGATTCTTTCCCTATTGCGATGAAATACATCAAAAAATCAAACTCTTGAGGTTAAGGATTTTACATCCAACACCACTTTGCTCTGAGATCTCTTCTCATTGCAACGATTCAATCTAATCAATTCAATTTTCTTTCGAGGTTGGAGATGTTACATCTAAAACCTCGTAACTCCAATTTTCATTTCAAATCAAATCCCTCAAATTAATTTCGACAAAACTTCAATCTAAAAAAAAAACTCTCCAAGTCGAAATCTAAACTCACACATAAAAATCTAAAACAAAATAAAATCTAAATCGAAATTCCCCGAGGTCATGTGATTTGGGATTTACCTCCTTTTCCTTTCCCCGCCGAGAGTTCAAGAATCTCCGATTCCGCAGATATACTCGACACTCCCCAGCAGAAACTCTTCTACTTCGTCCTAAGTTCGTCACTTGGACGTCCGTGTTGGTTTTGTTGATCGCTTCGGCCAACACCAATACACGCGGTGTGCTCCGTCACCACCACACCTATCGGGGGTCCATTTGTTGACCTCATTTTCGATGAGGTCTTCCCTTCTTCTTTTAGTGCTTAGGATCTAGCCTTAGGCTTTTCCTTTCGACTATCTTAGAGGACTAGAATCGGGACCCGCCTTTTAGAAATTCAAACCACTTCTAAACTCCCCGCAAACTCCATAAACTCGACCGTAGACCCCTAATCACCTAGTAGGGTCGAAATCAAATGCGGAAGTTTAAAGGATGAGTTCCTATAGACTCTTTCGGCCTTAGATCGCCTCGGCGGCTCGGTCCGTGAAGGGGCCGACTTACACTACACCTACACACTACACTCCCACACACCTCCTAAAACTACACCCATACCCAACTTAACCTCCCCGACTCATGTAGGTGATTCACATGGATGGTCCTTAACCCCTAAGCCCTCGGCTAAGAGGGTTAGGAACAACATAGATGAATGCCTCAAATGAGTCCTCTCATGGCTCATATGGGCTTGATATGGCTTCATGGCTCAACCAAAATGATTTCTTTCCACCTAAATCCACCCAATCTTCAATTTCCCAAATTTTCAATTTTTGACCCCCGGGGCCCTACACCTACTAAACCTACCCAAAACCCTTAAACCCAAATTTTCGCAAAATTTCCAAGTTACCTAAAATTCTTCAAAATTATTCCCAAACATTTCTACACCACTCAAATTGACCATCTATGTCCAAAAATACCAAAGATTCCAAAAATACCCCCCAATACCCTCCAAATACCCAAAATACCCTTCTTGGCCTAAAAATCCAAAAATTCAGAAAATTCCCAGAAAATTCCAGAAAATCCTAAATATTCCCAATTTCATTTTGTCCAACTACACCATGGGCCAATTTTGTCAATTTACCCTACTTTTGTCAAAATCCCCGATTTGACCCATTTTAACCCAAAGTGAACCCAATGTCAAACCAAACCTACCCAATTGACCCCAATTTTGGTCCAATTCAATTTTAAACTTTAATTCAACATTCCCAATAAGAATCTAGACCAAATCCAAGTCCAATTTGATTGACATTTGGATCCAATTTCACTTTGGGCCTTAAAGCCCAAATTTGGACCCATGACCCAAACTTAGCCCAAACTAACCCAATTCAACTCCAATTAACCCCAAATAATTTCTAAACCTTCCTTAACATCCCCATAAACAAAACACTAACATGATTTGTCCAATATTTTGACCCAAACCCCACTCAAATTCAACCCAAAATCAAAAAGCCCAATTTTGACCTAAACCCAAACCTAACCCAAATAAAGCCCAAACATCAAAATCAAAACCCAACCAAAGCCAAAACCTCTTTGAAACACTCCCATAAACATTTCTCAACATTTATTTTACATTAATTTCAACCCTAGCCCAACATTGGCCCAAGTTAGCTCCAATTTGACCTACATCGGCCCATTTACCAAATAAACCCAAATTCAACCCAATTCAAACCCAAACCACCTTAAATCTATTTCAAATTATTCATGAAACATCCCTAAACCAAAACCAACAACTATTTGGCCCAAACTTCTACAAAAATTCCCATCCATGAACACATCCTTAAACTTAAAAGCCCACTTCCCTTAAACCCTCCTAAAAGCCCATTTCCTTCAAAATTCAAAAGCCCAAATCATCCTAAAGCCCACATGACACTTCCCCTCATCATCCATTTGATCAAAATCACCCCTAAGTTTCAAAATCATCAATTAAACCATTCCAAATCAAGCCACATGTCAAATTACCCCCTAAATGTCAAAAATTTCTAAAACCCTTTTCATGAAACAAATCAACCTTTTCCCAAGCCAAATGAAGCCATGAACAAGCCATTCTCAAGCCACATGAAGCCATGAGGGCTTTGACTTGTCATTAGTCCATTTATGGCAAGAAGAGGGGGTTCTTTCTTAAACCTCCTTTAACCCTTTTTTACCTTAATCATGTCACACACTAAACCATGTTTAGCCACCTCATCATGGATGGAGACTTCACCACTCCTTCTAAGCCGACCTAAATGATTCCCTCACTCAAAATCGAGCTTGGAAGGGTGCACCAAGCCCAAAATGGTGGGTTGACCCAAACCAAGCCAAAGTGAGCCTTCTCCCATTCCATTTAAATCAAACTCCTTTACACATGTCAAACCTCAACTGACCGCACAAGCCTCCAGCCCCGACCCACCCGAGCTTCGAGGGGTGACCTCGACTCGGCCGCCGGCCACCCGCCGCCGGAAAACACCATGCCCGAAACCTCGGGAGGAGCCAAATTTTGGAATTCCACCTCGCTGAGCCGCCTCACTCCAAATGGCCATTGCAGTACTGTTCTTCTCCTCACCGCAGCAAGCTCGATCCCAACCATTAAACTCCCCCGGAGAGCCTCCAGCCATGCCTATTTAAACCCCTCACCCTCTCGGCCAAAGAAGGGGCCGAACCAAAAAACCTTAAGGAAACTCGCCAAAATCACTCCGCATCACTCTCCACACATAGTAGCACCCGATCCCCACTCGAATTCCAGCCCAATTCCCTCTAGCCGAGCCCAATTTCGAGCTCAAACTTTAACCCAAAAACCAGGACACTTCTTCACAAGTGAGCCAATTCCCAAATCGATCGGTCCTACACCTTCACCGGACCAAGAGGAGAAGTTCCCCACCGAAAGCCCCATCTCTAGTGCCACCCGCCTGCTCCAGCCTCCAAGCTTTGTGATCGACCGTGGTCGAAGTCCAACCTAGACAAGTCACTGCACCAGGAGACTTCATCCGGAGCTTACTAGGATCCAATCGAAGGTGTAACAACTCTCGCATCGAAGCTTCACTTCTCTCGAGCAAAGGTATGGACTCCCTCTTCTTCCCAAGCTTCCAGAGATTCTCATTTTAATTCGAGTCAATTTAAATGCATGTTTACCGTATGGATGTGTTCGTCTCTTCAAGACGAATCCATAGAGCATAAGAACACGAAAATCTGTCGAGAATCGAGCGAGAAATTAGGGTTAGAAGGTCGACGGCCACGGTGCACACCCGCCGTAGACGATGACCGGGAGCCATTGGATCGCGCGTGTATCGAGCGGACGATTCGGATTGCGCCGGACCAGTGGAATGTTACGTGAACCGCGGGGCCCGGACGGATGACTCGTATGGCGGCGCCCAATCACAGCGCGACACGTACCCCTTCGGAGCCGCCGATGTTTCGCCGGCGCCGCGTGGATAAGTAGATAAATAGGGTATTTAATGTATTTATTAAATATCGTGAACTTTAAAAATCCATATCTTTGTGTAGAAAAATCACAAAAATAAAATAAAAATACCCTCTCGCTCGAATGAACGTAGGAGAATAATGTGGAAAAGAAATCATTTAATTTCATCAAGTATTTTATTTTTTATAATTTATTTACTCTCTGCATACATTTAATTCTCCATGCATGTATACAATTCACCATGGCATGAGACCATAGGGCTTTGAAGCCTCCGAACTCGGGAACATTCCCCGAATTTTCCAAGGTCGAGGCCATCTCTGTGAAAAGTTATTTATTTTTCGAATGCATGTTGTCGTTTTGAGTATTGTAATTCCAAAATTAGCATGTTGTGAAATAAATTCTAGAAAAATTTGGCGATGTTCCTTATGACCAGAGAACTCTAGAAAAAATGGGACTTGAGTTAATTCACTCAGAACAACTCTAATTCGCTTAAACACCCAAAATAGGTCTTTAATTAATTAGAGTTAACCAAGCATCAAATTGACTTGAAATCAATTCTCCACTCGACCTTTAGGATCGGAGGAACCCACCATAAAAATTTGAAGTCAATTGGACTTGGTTAGCCCCACTAATTGGGTTAATTAAGCCACTCAGCCCATTTTAAACTTTAAAAATTCATAACTTTTAAAATACTTTTCAAAAATTCACCAAATTGGTTTTGGAGCCTCTCTGATATCAGGGGAATCTAAGAAAATTAAAATTTCAATTTTCTGAAAAAGTTGATTTTTAATAATATTTTAATATTTTTAATAATTAAAAAATAATAAAAATCACAAAAATAATAAAGTTCACCAAAATGTCACATTTTGAATTTTAATCACTTAGGAACAAATCCCACATTTTTCCTAGGTCTATTTAGTGAGATATTGAATTTTAAAGTTTTAAGGTAATTTTAAAATTAAAAAAATGTATTTTCTAGCATTTTCACTAAAATAATTATAATAAATCATAAAAAAATCAGAAAATTGCAAAATTTGTTTCTCTGGTTTCCTTGATATCAGAGAGATTTTTGAAAAATATAAAATCCATTTTTCAACATTTATTTTATTTTTAAATTAATTAACACTCCAAAACTCAAAATAATTATAATAAAAATAATATAATTCAAAAAATCACCAAAATTGGTCCAAGTGTTTCTCTGGTCATTAGGAATGTCCCCTAATTTTCTTAAGGACAGTAAACTTTCCTTTGGTCATGTTGTCAAATTTTCCTCGAAAATCTCTATTTTCACCAAAAATAATTATATAAATAAATTAAATACAGTAAAAATCACATTTTCTCCTCTCATGTCTTTATTGACATATAAGTGAAGTCACATAAAAATTTCAAATTCATTTGTGTTCAATTTAGTGAGTTATGAAATTATTAAGTTTAAGGGGTAAAATGGTAATTAAACTTTTAACCCTTAATTAAAACTTTAGGTTTAATAAAAAATCAACAAGTAAAATATTTGATCTTAATCTGGTTTGGATGATTGAAATTTAAATAATTAAAGGGTAGAAACCCATTAAATAATTTTAAAAATAATTAAACTTTAATTAAATAATAGATTAAATTTGGAAGAATAATAAAATCGGAATTATTAAAATAAGGGATATTTATTAGGAAGAGATTTATTCTTTAATTTAAAAATCCCTAAACTAATTATATCATTAACACTTAACTCTTAATTAAAATGATAATTCAAATTCAAAATATTAAAAGACTTAAAATCTCAATTAAAATTATAAATTAAAATTAAATTAAATAATTAAATAAAATTAAATTAAACAATTAAATTAAAATTAAATTAAATTAAATTAAATTAAAATTAAATTAAACAATTAAATTAAAATTAAATTAAATAATTAAATTAAATTAAATTAAACAATTAAATTAAATTAAATTAAATTAAATTAAATCAAATCAAATTAATTAAACATCAAATCAAATTAAATTAAATTAAATTAAATTAAAACTCAATCAAATTAAATTGAATTAAATATAACATCACCTAAGACATAAAAGAAATTAAATATAAAGCAACTTGAACATTATTCCAAATTTAAACCCTTTAACTTAAATCAAATCATTCGAATACTAATTTACCCTCGAAAGCTTTGATTATTATAACTCCTAAATGAAATATTAAATGAAATGTTACTTCACTTATAGGATATTCAAATGTCCTAGTTCACTGAGCAAGATAACAATAAAACTTGAAATTCTTGGATGATTAATTTATTTGTATAATTAAATTCATTTGGACTTAAAACAATCCTAGAAATATTGAAAAGATGTTTAAGATTCTTCTTAAGCACTTCCTCAATATGATAGGATATTTATAAGAACAATTGGACTTAATTGTTCTTCGATGAAGAAAATCGTCCTCAAACAAAAACACAAAGAACCTAGACGTCATAGGAGATGACTAGCTATAGGATTAGGAATTTGGTAGAAAACCATAACCTTTCCCTTAGCTTTACTTAGGAACTTGCTTAAATATTCTAATTGTGTTTTAAGTGTAGCTTGGGATGACAGGAAGACCCTCCAGGTACGCTTTTATTTTATTGCAATTTACTTTCTTGCAAATTACTTCCCTGCAATTTACTTTATTGCAGATGCACTTTACTTTTCTTGCATGATAAAACAACTGTTGCATGAAAACCCACACCTTTAGGATAGTCCCTAAAACCGAAACCAAAACTAAGTTAAAAGTCATTGCAAGATAAAATTCACCGCCACAACATTTCAAAACATAAAACAACTCAAAATTTAATCACAAACGTAACACAAAACTACAATCGCAACTAAATTAAAACGTCCCGTTGGATGATCGGGAATACCTCGGATGATGTAACCTACGTGTTGCTAACGGGATTTCCCACGGTCTAAATGAAAGTGTGGAACTCATTCAATTGAGTTTAGCAAATTCATCCGGACTAAGTGAATCCGATAAAAATAATGATGCCTGAAGGATGGAACCGCGGGATCTTAACCGTGTCGTTATAATCAACTTTAAGATTTGTTTTAATCAAAATACAAAACACTTGGAAATTAAGACTTCTCTAAACCAAAACACTTTTCTCATCTCCCGATTTATAATTTCTAAAACTAAACCTCCGCAACAACAAGGAGCTTCGGAGCATGGTGGGCAGACACGGCCATCGTCATCAACAAAACTCGAACCTACTTCAAGAAAACTTTCTTAGAATTAAACAACAAAGCCATAAGACTCCGAGGTAGCTTGCCTAATGCAACATAAATCCTCAACCTCTTTGTTAGGCATTTGCATTGCAAATTAAGCCCTAACCGGTCTTGGGATTCCGAGGTAGTCGTCCGATACGACAATAAACCCTCACATCTTCTAGTGCTATTTGTTTGATTTTATCATACAAATATAAGCCCTAATTAATTAAAATCGGCAAGATCGAAATACTAAATAAACATTAGGACTTTCCTAAATTCAAGCCAAACAATAGGATAGTCGGGAAATTACCGAAGTTCACTTCGAATCAGTGATTCCTCCTACCTTTCTTCCTTCGGATTCACAAAACAAAAATGTTCCAAATTTGATCTTTTCCCTATTGAAATTCCAAAATTCAATCTTTGAAAACCTTAAACTTCGAAATTCTCGAGAGCGAATTATTGGTTATTATCGAGAGTCTTCTTAGGTGATTCCCGTCACTTAAGATGTAATTAACTATATGGGCTTGCCCTTATAGGGAATTTTAAAGAACCTGTGTAATATAAACCCCGTTTAATACTTTCATATTAAGCAGTGGAATTTGTCGGCTTATAAAATTGGTTCGCGACCAAACGGATGTCACAAAACTTCTAGTTTATTTGATCGAGCCCCACCCTCGCAGCTTGTCTATCTTTAGGGATAGATACACGGCTTGTGGTGCGGTGCTCGTTTATATAAACCATTTGGGATGTGAGATCGGTTTAATCTCATATCTTAAAACTTTCAAATTTAAAATTATTTTCAAAGTCAAATACTACTTTCTAAATTATATATATATTTAAATCAAATTTAAAATTTAAATTCGCCGACAACTTCTGTTAGGCGACCCCTTTTAAAAATATCACATAACCTAAAAATATGCCGACAACTATACCAAGCTAAGATGGTTCAGGCCCATGACAAACTGGTCCGCCCAAGAACCTTCAAAGTTGGTGACTTAGTTCTCGTTCTCAAGAGACATATTCTCGCACACCGCAAGATAGGAGGAAAATTTGAACCCACTCGGGAAGGACCGTTCGTGGTCGAAGCAAGTATACTCGTGGAGGTTCCTACCAGCTAGTGAATTGCCAAGGAGAACGACATATGCTTCCGATCAACGGACGATACTTGAAAAAGTATTACGCTACCTGATGTTTCGAAGGAATGAATTCTTCATCCCTAAGAAACACGGGCGAAGTAATTACTTATGATCGGGTCCGAACCCAAAAAATAATAAAATGTGCTAAGATAAATAAAATCATGATAATTAAGTTTTCCTTGTTTTCTTTTTCAAATCAAAATCTCTTTCCCGATCTTATCCCGCTTCATTCCCGTTAAATTTTAAAATAAAAAGAAGAAAAATATATGTCTTTAATAAACATTTTCTTAATGTTCTTGTTCTTAAACGTACCCTCGATCCTTTTCCTTGTCTTTTCGCAGGAAATGTCGAACGGCGGTTGGTCCCGAACTTTAAGAATGGCGTAAGCCTTACACTCGATGAAAAGAGGGTGAAAGATGGAGCGATAATCGAGATTGACTCGGATTTCGCACCAGCAGCCTACAAGACGAGGAAAGTGATCGGGTCCCGCTAACCGAGAAGAACTACCCGGCAGTACAAGTGATGAAAGTGGGTGGCCCAAGCCACCAATCCAACAACAAGAAAAGAAAGGCAAACACCGAAGAAGACAAGAAAATGAAGTCCGTAGTCACTACGACAGAGGGCAGGTGCTTGTCGCCGCCGCGCCCGCAGAGATTCAAGAAGTTCGGAGGGCTACTCTCACGCCCACGCAACGAAGGAATAAGAATCGCCGTATCCGTAAGATGTTAACAAAACTAGCCGCGACCAGCACGACGAGACAATCGTCGATGCCGCACATACACTTCAAGGACACCGGCTCACCGAGAACTCGAAGAAAGGAGGCCAGCTCCTAGGATGACGAAAGAACCGGAAAATCTCCGAAGATCGAAGAAAGAAGGCTACCACGCCACCGGATAGAACCACCGAGCAGTGCATGACCTTGTTGCGGAAGCAACCCCGGGGATGTCCCGACGAGCATCATCCCCGAGGAGCCGAGGTATGCGGGGAACGTGAAGGGATTGAACCATATATCCCACAATATGTCACAAGGCCTCGCCATCTCAGATCATTCCGAATACGAGCCGGAGAGGATGCAAAATGTTGAAAAGAAAACTTTCGAATACTTCGAGAGAATTAAAGGAAGAAGAATCAACATACTAGAAGGACTTCGAGCTACACACCGACGTATTCTCGCAGTATGAACAACAAGAAATCGTGGATCGTATCCGGATCCGAAAAGAATGGGCCGAGCAAGCCGCCCGAGGGAAAACACATACTCGAACCCCGGAGATGGATGCTGTGGAAAAGAAGAATCACAATACAATGCGGATGTCGCTACAACTTCGTCGAAGACAAAGGGAAACCCACCGGGATACTCCGTCATGGGCAAGTAGATCCGATGCCATTAGTCATCAAGAGAATGGTAAAAAGATTGATAACATGGAGGGTACGTCGGCCAGATTGCATACCCAATAGCCGCATTATCAACATCTACAAACAGGTGACCGCATACCCCCACATATCGATCACCACGACTTCGTCGGACTTTTCTCGCACCGGTCTCTCTTCGAATGAGTGTAACATCATGTTCGGATCCGACCTCCGGATAGCAGAGCCCGGGTGAGTTCCGAGGGCCAAGAAAGATACCTTTACCGGTGGGTTCCGTCATGATACCGCAGGGTAACGGAGCGTATATCGCAAAGCATTGCATACCAGAGTGCCAGTGGAGCGAATCTCGCTACTTTCAGAGGATGGACGACAAGAAAATACCTTACCATTTCCAACTGCATCTGTGCTACGAGAACCTCCGCCTTACGAGCCGCGAGTTACATGGGAAATATCACACCTCCAACGTACATCCAACTCGCATCCTTGCCAAGGATGGCTTGGAAGGTGATGTTATCGACCATGTACCTCACTATTCGTACATGGATTTTCGACAGATGATTCTTTTGATGGATCAACAAAGATCATACACAAATCCGTTTTGATTCTACATGGATTGTATGAAATATATTCCAGATCGAGTCGTACGACGTATTTTCAACATGATTGGAATGAAAGTGACCATGTCACGTTTTTGGCCTTCACCTCTTTTGTGCAAATTGATTGGGAAACGCCATTAAAGTTAAATGAACTTCGAACAAAGAACATAAAAGAAATAAAACAAAAAAAAGAGAATAAAAGAAAACTTTCTAAAAAAAAAAATCTAAAAATGACAAACACCAAGTTCACATGAACATTAAATAAACAATAAAATAAAATTTGAACCATTAAAAGATAAACGAAATCAACACAAATCTCAAATTCCATCCTTCCAAACTTCAAATCAAATTTGATCTTTCCAAATTCCAAATCCAATCTCGATCAAGTTGCAAACTCGATCTTCCAAATTTCAAATCAAATCTTAAATCAAATTTCAATCGAGTTCAAACTCATCCTTCCAAATTTCCAAATTCAATCTTTCCAGAGCTTCAAGTCTCAATCAAATTCAAATTCAATTTCTTCCGCATCTCGAATCAAATATCAATCACATCAAATCAAACTTTTGGGTCGAGGATTTTACATCCAAGACCGCACTCGCTTTAGGATTCTTTCCCTATCGCACCGAAATACATCAAAATCAAACCTTTTGGGTCGAGGATTTTACATCCAAGACCGCACCGCTTTAGGATTCTTTCCCTATCTGCACCGAAATACATCAAATTCAAACTTTTGGGCCGAGGATTTTACATCCAAGACTCGCACCGCTTAGGATTCTTCCCTATCAGCACCGAAATACATCAAATTCAAACTTTTGGGTCGAGGATTTTACATCCAAGATTGCACTCGCTTTAGGATTCTTTCCTATCGCACCGAAATACATCAAATTCAAACTTTTGGGTCGAGGATTTTACATCCAAGACCGCACCGCTTTAGGATTCTTTCCCTATTGCACCGAAATACATCAAATTCAAACTTTTGGGTCGAGGATTTTACATCCAAGATCGCACCGCTTTAGGATTATTTCCCTATTGCACCGAAATACATCAAATTCAAACTTTTGGGTCGAGGATTTTATATCCAAGATCGCACTCGCTTTAGGATTCTTTCCTATCAGCACCGAAATACATCAAATTCAAACTTTTGGGTCGAGGATTTTACATCCAAGACCGCACCGCTTTAGGATCCTTTTCCTATCAGCACCGAAGTACATCAAAATTCAAACTTTTGGGTCGAGGATTTTACATCCAAGACTCGCATCGCTTTAGGATTATTTCCCTATCAGACCGAAATACATCAAAATCAAACTCTTGAGGTTAAAGATTTTTACATCCAACACCACTTTATTCTGAGATCTCTTCTCATTGCAACGATTCAATCTAATCAATTCAATTTTCTTTTGAGGTTAAAGATGTTGCATCTAAAACCTCAAAATTCCAATTTTCATTTCAAATCAAATCCTTCAAATTAATTTTGACAAACTTCAATCTAAATTGAAACTCCAAACTAAAATTTAAACTCACACATCAAAACATAAATTGAAACAAAATAAAATATAAATCGAAATTCCCCCAGATCATGTGATTTGGGATTCACCACCTTTTCCTTTCCCCAGCGAGAGTTCAAGAATCTCCGGTTCCATAAACATACCCGATACTCCCCAGCGGAAATTCTTTTGCTCGTCCCAAGTTTGTCACTCGGACATCCGTGTTGGCTTTGTTGATCGCTTCGGTCAACACCAATACGCGCGGTGTGCTCCGTCGACTCACCACACCTATCGGGGGTCCATTTGTCGACCTCATTTTCGATGAGGTCTTCCCTTCTTCTTTTTAGTGCTTAGGATCTAGCCTTAGGCTTTTCTTTCGACTATCTTAGAGGACTAGAATCGGGACCCACCTTTTAGAAATTTAAACCACTTCTAAACTCCCCGCAAACTCCACAAACTCGACTATAGACCCCTAATCACCTGGAGGGTCGAAATCAAATGTGGAAGTTTAAAGGATGAGTTCCTATAGGATTCTTCGGCCTCAGATCGCCCGCGGTGGCCCGGTCTCGGTGAAGGGGCTGACTTACACTACACTTACACACTACATTTCCACACACTTCCTAAAACCACACCCATACCCAACTTAACCTCCCGACTCATGTAGGTGATTCACATGGATGGTCCTTAACCCCTAAGCCCTCGCGCAGAGGTTAGGAACAACATAATGAATGCCTCAAATGAGTCCTTTCATGGCTCATATGGGCTTGAAATGGCTTCATGGCTCAACCAAAATGATTTCTTTCCACCTAGATTCACCCAATCTTCAATTTCCCAAATTTTCAATTTTCGACCCCTGGACCCTACACCTACTAAACCTACCCAAAACCCATGAAATTACCCAAATTTTTGCAAAATTTCCAAATTACCCAAAATTTTCCAAAATCAATCCCAAACATTTCCACATCACTCAAATTGATCATCCATACCCAAAAATACCAAAGATTCCAAAAATACCTCCCAATACCCTCCAAATACCCAAAATACCCTTCTTGCCTAAAAATCCAAAAATTCAGAAAATTCCTGAAAATTCCAGAAAATCCTAAATATTCGCAATTTCATTTTGTCCAACTACACCATGGGCCAATTTTGTCAATTTACCCTACTTTTGTCAAAACCCCCGTATCGACCCATTTTAACCCAAAGTGAACCCAATGTTAAACCAAACCTATCCAATTGACCCAATTTTGGTCCAATTCAATTCTAAACTTCAATTCAACATCCCCAATACCAATCTAGACCAAACCCAAGTCCAATTTGGTTGACATTTGGATCCAATTCCACTTTTGGCCTTAAAGCCCAATTTGGACCCATGACCCAAACCTAACTCAAACTCACCCAATTCAACTCCAATTAACCCCAAACCTTTTATAAATCCTCCTTAACATCCCCACAAACAAAACCCTAACATGATTTGCCCAAAATTTGAACCCAAACCCCACTCAAACTCAACCCAAGGTTAAAAGGCCCATTTTTGACCTAAACCCAAACCTAACCCAAATTCAACCCAATTCAAATCCAAATCACCCCCAATTTGTTTCAAATCACTCATGACACATCCATGAGCTAAACCCAACAATTATTTGGCCCAAGTTCTTTTCAAAATTCCCATCCATAAATTCATTTTTAAACTTAAGGGCCCATTCCTTAAACCATTTTAAAAGCCCACTTCCACCAAATCCAAAACCCCAAAAATTCTTCCAAAGCCCATTTGACATTTCCCCTCATCATACTTTCAATTAAAATCATCCCTAAGTCCTAAACCAATGATCAAATATTTCTAAATGAAGCTTCATCCAAATTTCCACCAAATTATCCAAAATCCTTAAAATCCTTTTTTATGAAATCGACCAAACTTTTCGCCAAGCCAAAGGTGAGCCATGAAGCCATGCATGAGCCACATGTGAGCCATGAGAGCTTTGGACACTCCACCATGCCATATTGGGTAAGAAGAGGGGGGCTTTCCTTAATCCCTAAAGCTCATTAGCCTTAATCATGTTTCACCTAAACTTAAATTTAATCCAAATATATTTGGATGGAGACTTCTCCATGCCAAACCAGACTCGATCCCTTTGATCCCCCACAAGATCCAAAGCCACCTCGAAGGGTGCACCAAGCCCAAATGGGTGGATCGACCCATTTAGACTCAAAACTAGCCATGCCCCATTCTACTTTGGATCAAAGCCTTTACACATGTCCATGGCCAATCGACTGCACAAACCTCCAGCCCCGACCCACCCGACCTCGAGGGTGACCCATGCTCGGCCTGGCCGGCCACTGTGCCGCCCGAAAACACCATGGCCGAGAGCTCACATGTGAGCCAACATCGAAATTCTCACTTGCCGAGCCGCCCCTTGCCTAGTGGTCACCATGGTCGTTCTTCTCCTCACCGAGCAGCTCGATCCCAAGCCCTAACTCCCCCGGAGGCCCCCGGCCCAGCTTCTATTTAAACTCCACCCCTCTCGGCCGCGAGAAGGAGAGAAGCACAAACCTTGCCAAAACTCGCCAAAATTGTTCCGGACCCTTCTCCATCCTTAGAGCACTTGATCCCCAGATGAAATCCCCCGCCATTTCTCCTCCGTAAGCTCGATTTCGTAGTCGAAATTCCACCCAAAACCAGGACACTTCTCCACAAGGAGCCAATTCCCAAATCGATTGGCTCTACACCTTCACTCGTACTAAGAGAAGGTGTCCACCATCAAAAGCCCCATCTCCAGAGCCACCCAGTTGCTCCAACCTCCAAGCTTTGTGATCTGGCTTGGTCGAAATCATATCCGGACAATTCCCTGCATCAGAGACTTCATCCGGAGCTTGCCGGACCCAATCGAAGGTGCAACAACTCTCGGATCGAAGCTACACTTCTCCGAGCCAAGGTATGAGCTAACTCTCCATCCAGCAGCTTCGGAGATTCTCCATTTTAAATGCCTTATTTTCAATGCATGTTAGCCGTATAGATGTGTTCGTCTCTTCAAGATGAATCCATGAGAGCATAAGAACATGAAAATCCATTGAGTATCGAGTGAGATATTAGGGATTTAGTGTGGACGGCTATCGGGTGAGGACACTTGGGGACGATGAACGGATGCCGTCCATTCGATACACGCGCGGACGGACGGCCAGGATCGCGTCGGATCAGAAGACGGAATTATACAGCGGGCCCCCGGAGCGCTGAGTCAGATGGCGGCGTCGAATAGGAGCGTGCCACGCGGCGTTTCGGAGCTGCCGAGGTTGACGCGGCGCCGCGTGGATAAATAGAAAATTAGGGTATTTTCTCGATTTATTTAATTCCCTAAACTTCAAAAATTCATATCTCCGTGTAGAAAAATCGGAAAAATAAAATAAAAATACCCTCTTGCTCAGTGAAGAGAGGAGAATAATGTGGAAAAGAAATCACTTAATTTCATCAAATATTTTATTTTTTAAAATTTATTTACTCTCTGCATTGTTTTAATTCTCCATGCATGCATACAATTCACCATGGCATGAGACCATAGGGCTTTTGAAGCCTCTGAATTTGGGAACATTCCCCGAATTTTCCAAAGTCGAGGCCATCCCTATGAAGAGTTCTTGATTTTTCAAATTCAGGTCACTGTTTTGAGTATTTTAATTCCAGTAAAAAGCATGTTGTGAAATAAATTCTAGGAAAATTTGGTAATATTCCTTATGACCAGAGAACCCTAGGAAAAATAGATTTTGGCTTAGTTCATTCAAAATGACCTAATCTGGCTTAAACACCCAAAATAGGTCTTTAATTAATTAGAGTTAACCGTGCATCAAATTGACTTGAAATCAATTCTCCATCGACCTTTAGGATCAGAGGAATCCACCATAAAAGTTTGAGGTCAATTGGATTTGGTTAGCCCCACTAATTGGGTTGATTAAGCCACTTAGCCATTTTAAACTTTAAAAATTCATAACTTTTAAAATACTTTTCAAAAATTCATCAAATTGGTTTTGGAGCCTCTCGATATCAGGGGAACCTAAGAAAATTAAAATTTCAATTTTCTAAAAAAAGTTAATTTTTAATAATATTTTAATATTTTTAATAATTAAAAAATAATAAAAATCACAAAAATAATAAAATGCACCAAAATGTCACATTTTGAATTTTAATCACTTAGGAACAAATCCCACATTTTTCTTAGGTCTATTTAGTGAGATATTGAATTTTAAAGTTTTAAGGTAATTTTAAAATTAAAAAATGTATTTTCTAGCATTTTCACTAAAATAATTATAATAAATCATAGGAAAATCAGAAAATTGTAAAATTTGCTTCTCTGGTTTCCTTGATATCAGAGAGATTTTTGAAAAATATAAAATCCATTTTTCAACATTTATTTTATTTTTAAATTAATTAACACTCCAAAACTCAAAATAATTATAATAAAAATAATATAATTCAAAAAATCACCAAAATTGGTCCAAGTGCTTCTCTTGTCATTAGGAATGTCCCCTAATTTTCTTAAGGACAGAAACTTTCCTTTGGTCATGTTATCAAATTTTCCTTGAAAATCTCTATTTTCCACCAAAAATAATTATATAAATAAATTAAATACAGAAAAATCACATTTTCTCCTCTCATGTCTTTATTGACATATGAGTGAAGTCACATAAAAATTTCAATTTCATTTGAGTTCAATTTAGTGAGTTATGAAATTATTAAGCTTAAGGGGTAAAATGGTAATTAAACTTTTAACCCTTAATTAAAACTTTAGGTTTAATAAAAAATCAACAAGTAAAATATTTGATCTTAATCTGGTTTGGATGATTGAAATTTAAATAATTAAAGGGTAGAAACCCATTAAACAATTTCAAAATGATTAAACTTTAATTAAATAATAGATTAAATCTGAAGAATAATAAATCGGAATTATTAAAATAAGGAATATTTATTAGGAAGAGATTTATTCTTTAATTTAAAAATCCCTAAACTAATTATATCATTAATACTCAATTCTTAATTAAAATGATAACTCAAATGTAAAACATTAAAAGACTTAATTGAATTATTAAACTCTTTTATAATTTCAATTAAAATTAAAAATAAAGTAAATTAAAATTAAATTAAATTAAACTAAATTAAAATTAAACTAAATTAAAATTAAATTAAAATTAAATTAAATTAAATTAAATTAAATTAAATAATTAAATTAAATTAAAATTAAATTAAATTAGATTAAATTAAATAATTAAACAAATTAAATTAAATCAAATTAAATTAAATAAAATAAAATTAAATTAAATTAAAATTGAATAATTAAATTAAATTAAATAATTAAATTAAATCAAGTCAAATTAAATTAAATTTAAATCAAATCAAATTAATTAAACATCAAATCAAATTAAATTAAACTATATTAAGTTAAATTAAAGCCCAATTAAATTAAGTTGAATTAAATATAACATCACTTAAGACATAAAGAATTCAAAATAAATCTAAAATAACTTGAACGCTATTCCAAATTTAAACCCTTTAACTTAAATCAAATCATTTGAATACTAATTTACCCTTGAAAGCTTTGATTATTATAACTCCTAAATGAAACATTAAATGAAGTGCTACTTCACTCATAGGATATTCAAATGTCTTAATTCACCTGGCAAGTTAACAAAACTCGAAAACCTTGGACGATTGATTCATTTATATAATTAAATTCATTTGGACTTAAAACAATCCTAGAAATATTGAAAAGATGTTTAAGATTCTTCTTAAGCACTTCCTCAATATGATAGGATATTTATAAGAACAATTGGATTTAATTGTTCTTTGATGAAGAAAATCGTCTTCAAACAAAAACACAAAGAACCTAGACGTCATAGGAGATGACTAGCTATAGGATTAGGAGTTTGGTAGAAAACCATAACCTTTCCCTTAGCTTTACCTAGGAACTTGCTTAAATATTCTAATTGTGTTTTAAATGCAGCTTGGGATGACGGGAAGACCCTCCAGGTACGCTTTTATTTTATTGCAATTCACTCTCTTGCAATTTACTTTCTCGCAATTTACTTTCTTGCAACTTACTTTATTGCAAATGCATTTATTTTTCTTGCATGATAAGACAATTGTTGCATGAAAACCCACACCTTTAGGATAGTCCCTAAAACTGAAACCAAAACTAAGTTAAAAGTCATTGCAAGATAAAATTCACCGCCACAACATTTCAAAATATAAAACAACTCAAAATTTAATCACAAAAAGAACACAAAACTACAATTGCAACTAAATTAAAACGTCCTGTTGGATGATCGGGAATACCTCGAATGATGTAACCTACGTGTTGCTAACGGGATTTCCCACGGTTTAAATGAAAGTGTGGAACTCATTCAATTGAGTTTAGCAAATTCATCCTGACTAAGTGAATCCGATAAAAATAATGATGCCGGAAGGATGGAACCGTGGGATCTTAACCGGTGTCGTTATAATCAACTTTAAGATTTGTTTTAATCGAAATACAAGAACACTTGGAAAATTAAGACTTCTCTAAACCAAAACACTTTTCTCATCCCCCGATTTATGATTTCTAAAACTAAACCTCTGCAACAACAAGGAGCTTGGAGCATGGTGGGCAACGACGACCATCGTCATCAACAAAACTCGAACCTACTTCAAAGAAACCTTCTTAGAATTAAACAACAAAGCCATAGGACTTCGAGGTAGCTTGCCTAGTGCAACATAAATCCTCAACTCTTCGTTGGCATTTGCATTGCAAATTAAGCCCTAACCGGTCTTAGGATTCCGAGGTAGTCGTCCGATACGACAATAAACCCTCACATCTTCCAGTGCTATTTGTTTGATTTCATCATACAAATATAAGCCCTAATTAATTAAAATTGGCAAGATTGAAATACTAAATAAACATCGGGACTTTCCTAAACTCGAGCCAAACGATAGGATAGTCGGGAAATTACCGAAGTTCACTTCGAATCAGTGATTTCTCCTACCTTTCTTCCTTTGGATTCACAAAACAAAATGTTCCAAGTTTGATCCATTCCCTATTGAAATTCCAAAATTCAATCTTTGAAAACTTTAAACTTTGAAATTCTCGAGAGCGGAATTATTGGTTATTATCGAGAGTTTTCTTAGGTGATTCCCGTCACTTAAGATGTAATTAACTATAGGGGCTTGCCCTTATAGGGAATTTTAAAGAACCCAGGTAATATAAACCCTGTTTAATACTTTCATATTAAGCAGGGGAATTTGTCGGCTTATAAAATTGGTTCGCAGACCAAACGGATGTCACAAAACTCCTAGTTTATTTGATCGAGCTCCACCGTCAAGCAGTGTGTCTATCTTTAGGGATAGATACACGGTTTATGGTGCGGTGCTCGTTTATATAAACTATTTGGGATGTGAGATCGGTTCAATCTCAAATTTAAAATTATTTTCAAAATCAAATACTACTTTCTAAATTATATATATATTTAAATTTAAAATTTAAATTCGCCGACAACTTCTGTTAGGCGACCCCCTTTTAAAATACAACACAACCTAAAAATAGTGCCGACAGAGGAGAAGCTTGAGCAAGTGCCTTAGCAAAAATTGGCTTCATTTGAATCCACCTAAAAGAAAAATTATGTTATATTTCTAAACATATATATATATATGGATTAGTACTTTACAAAGTAGTGTTTTCATGAACTTCCCATCATCTGAATATTTTCAGTAATTTAATTTCAAATATAGTCATTCTTGAAATAAATAGATGACTAAACATCTTAAACTTCATAACTAAATAGCCTTATATCTATAAAATTAATTTAAATATCTAAAAATATTTCTATTAAACTTAACTATAGTATTTATTTAAAACTAATTCTTAGTATTTCTGAATTAAAACCATACTACGAATAATCATTACTTTTACGTAGTATTAAAATTACTTGAGGACAAGTAATAGTTAAGTTTGGGGGAATTTTATTGTTTGTTTGTGTTTTAGTATTGATCTTTTAGTTCATAAACTTTAATTGTTATGTTGTGTAAGATATTTTAATATTTTTGTATAAGTTAAATTTGTGTGGCTTTTTAAATTTTAAAGATTTCAATTATAACTCTGAAACTTAATTAGTGAAATGTATGTCGATGTTGTGTTATGTTGTAGTGTAAGTTGTGTGAGTAGTTGTACTTATTTAAAAACTTCTTTACCCAGCATTTTCTTTAATATTTGGTGTATAGAAAAATACTAACAATACAGGTTAATTAAGAAATGAAAAAAAAAAGCATGCAGAACTTCAAAAGAAAAAGAAATACCTAAAGCCCGAAGGTATGATTTCAATTTACAGTTTATTTTCTTTTCACCCTACATGTAAATAGATAGAATACTTTAAGTTTGGGGGAGAGAAAAACAACAAATTTAATTATTAAATTGTTCTCGATATAGACTTTCAAAATTATTATAAAAATGATTTTCTGTAGTAATTTTAATTCAGTAAAAAGAATTAATTTATCTAAATATTATAAAAGGTTGAATAAAATATTTTTAGTAATTAAACTAATTTTATAGATTAAGAAATTTAGTTTAAAAAGAATAAGAATCTAGTTAACTATTTAAAAGTAAGGAAAACTATAGTTTAAAATATGAAATTCTTAAATATTTAGTTGAGAAAGAAAAGATTGAAACTCAATAAAGTAAAAAAACTTTGAAATATTTATATATATATATATATATATATATATATATATTAAGTAAGAAAATATTTCAAGTTTCAAATTTAGGAAAGAGAAAAATGAAGTTCAAAATCATTAACAGGCTATCCCGACATAGTAATCCTCACTTGAAAAAGAAAAGGGAGGATTGAAAATCAATCCCTGAAAAGAAAAGAAAAAAATATATATTGGATTGAAAATCAATCCAAATGAAAAAGAGAAATATAAGTGAGGAGAAGCTTGAGGAAGTGCATTATAAAAAATTGGCTTCATTTGAATCAACCTAAAATAAAAACTTAGTTATATTTCTAAACTTACATATATATGGATTAGTATTTTACTGAGTAGTGTTTTCATGAAATTCTCATCATCTGAATATTTGAAGTAATTTAATATTTCAAATATAGTCATTCTTGAAATAAATAGAAGACTAAACATCTTAAACTTGATAACTAAATAGCCTTATATCTATAAAATTAATTTAAATATCTAAAAATATTTCTATTAAACTTAACTATAGTATTTATTTATAACTAATTCATAGTATTTCTGAATTAAAACCTTACTACAAATAATCATTACTTTTACGTAGTATTAAAATTATTTAAGGACAAGTAATAGTAAAGTTTGGGGGAATTTGATCACTAGAAAATATATTAAGAATTTCATACCAATTTTATATGAAATTGCACTTTAAAGAAAGGTATTTTCTTTGTTTTATTGCAGAAATGAAGATTTATAAGTACTGAAGGCAAAAATCACAAAAGAAACAAATTTGGAGCAAAAAGGACTCAATTTGATGAAAATTAAATTGTCCCACCGACGGCGAGATTTAGGCCGCAGACGGCAAGTTTTTTCCAAAAGATTTTTAATATACTATAAGGAACCCGCTGACGGTGAGATCGAGCCCACCGACAGCGAGATTGGTGCTGTTAGCCCATCTTTTAGAAGCCCGCCGACAGCGAGATCGATACCCACCGACGGTGAGATAGTTAAATTGAGCCAGATACATTGAACCTGGATGCTTTTTGAAGAGGTGCTTAAGCAACCTTTGGAGATTTGACCATTCTATAAATAGAGCCAAAGTTTAGTCAGTTAGTGTGTCATTCTAGAGTCAGTTTTAGTTATTTGTGTGGAAGTTAAGAGTCATTTGAGTGAGTAGATTAAGTTTTTATCATTTTGATGTGTTGTACTGGAAGGAAGAGTCAAAGGAACTTCAAGAGTCTGTTTAGGGAGAAGAATTGAGATAAGTAT
>JAKZJZ010000589.1:0-43602 GCA_022702705.1 Papilionanthe hookeriana x Papilionanthe teres
TACAATAAGGAGTGTATCGAGGATCGAGCTTTTGATAATCTTGTGTAGAACAGTTGACCCACTTTTTAATATTTACAAAAATAGCAACGACACCAAAAACTTGATCCCACTTAATATATACTTAATTTTATGATGGAATGTATAATGTGGATTCTATGCAAGTATACATATCGTATCAAGTAATACAGGGCTCTAGTGGAGTCTCGGTTATCGATCCACGGGGAAGTTTTAAAAGATTTGTAACAGCTAAATTTAAAAGGATTTACTTACTAATATAGTATACAGAATTTAGAATACTAAACTAAAGCGATATAAAGTAAACTAATGCTTTAAATAAAGTTGATTTAAAGATTTCAGAAAAAGTATCATTCCCCTTATTTTTAGAAACTTAAGTGAATGATGAATTCAAATAGATTTTTTATTGTATTGTGACAAATAGGAGCATTCATATTCTTTACCCTTTGGTCCAGGTGCAAAGAACATTGAATAGTCCTATGCTTGATTACTGAATTTGCGGCTAAGTCGGAAGGATCTTGGTCGACACTTGAGCTCCCACGTTCCCCTCACTGAGGGCTAACATCTACACTTCGACTCTCGAACAATAGGACCAAATTGAATATTTTAGTACGTCACACTAAAATGCCCGATTTTACGTCCTATAAATAATATTTCCTATTTATTTGCACCCTCCTTCCAAGGCTTTTGACTTCCATGAATATTGGATGTAATCTTTACTATAGTTGATAATTCGACATATTTTAACAATTCAATTGGCCAGATTGAAAGTAAATTAATTTTTAAGTAAAAGATTATCACAATTTATTTTAATATATTAGACACTTCTATTTAATTTTATCAATTAACATAATTTCATAAACAAGGAGAAAGATTAAGAAAACTACTTAGAATGCATGAGAGTTAAACAAAGCATGAATTTCATTTAAAGTTAACAACAATAAACAAAGATACTTATCTCAATTTTCTCCCGAAGCAGACTCCTTGAAGTTCCTTTGACTTTTCCTTCTAGTACAACACACTTCGTAACTCACTACTTACACTTACTTACACTAAACTTCAACTTAGCCTCAAAAGCACACTAAAAGAATACTCTAAGACTCCTAAAATAGACATACTACATACTAAAATTCATCCTCTATTTATAGAGGTAGACAAAGGTCCAAGGGGTACTTAAGCACCTCTTCAAAAAGCGTCCATGTTCAATGTATCTGGCATTTTTGAACGGTCTCGCCGTCGGAGAGAAACAACCTCGTCGTCAGCGGGGCTTCTAGAAGGTCTTCAAACCACGCGATCTCGGTGTCGGCGGGCTCGAGCTCGCTGTCGACGAGGTAGTTGCAAACCTTTAAGTAATTCTCTTTATAATCTCGCCGTCGGCGGGCTCGATTTCGCCGTCGGCAACTTAGTTCATTTTGCATGTATTTTTTCCTTTTTGATCCAAATTTGCTCTACTTTATGCTTTTTTTCCTCCATCACTTATAAATCTTCGTTCCTGCAATAAAATAAAGAAAATACCTTTCTTTAAAGTGCGATTTCATAAAAAATAGGTATGAATTTCTTAACATATTTTTCGGTGATCAAATCCCCAAACTTAATTATTACTTGTCCTCGAAGTAATTTTTATACTAAATAAAAACAATGATTTTTGTAATAGAATTTTTTAATTCAAATAAACTATGAATTAAATTTAGATAAAACTATAGTAAAGTTAAATAGAAATATTTTTAAGTAATTAAATTAACTTTATAGATATAAGGTTATTTAGTTATCAGATCTAAGATTTCTAGCTCTCTATTTATTTCAGGAAAGACTATATTAAAAAGAGTAATTTACTTAAGATATTTAGATGATAGGAAGTTCAGAAAACACTATTTAATAAAATACTAATCCATATATATAAGTTTAGAAATATATTTGAGTTTTACCCTTTAGGTTGATTCCATTGAAGCCGATTTTTGATAAGGCATCTCCTCGAAGCTTCTCCTCACTTATATTTTTCTTTTCTTTTTTCTTTTTGGATTGATTTTCAATCCTTCTCTTTTCTTTTTCAAGTGAGGATTACTTGTATCTGGATAGCTTGTTAATAATTTTGAACTTCGATTTTCTCTTCCTAAATTTGAAACTTAAAATATTTCTTTGCTTATATGTATTTCATAGCCTTTACTTCATTGAGTTTCAATATCTTCTTTTTCACCTAAATACTTAAGAATTTCAATTTTAGAATATAGTTTTCCTTACTTTAAATAGTTTACTATGTTCTTATTCCTTTTAACCAAATATCTTATTCTATTAAATTAATTTGGATTTCTAGAAATATTCTATTCAACTTTCATAATAATTATATAAATTAATTCGAGTTACTGAATTAAAAATTATTACAAAAAATCAAATAATAATAATTTTTTTTAAACATAGAAATTGAGAACAATTTAATAATTAAATTTGTATTTTTCCTCCCCCAAACTTAAATTTCTCTATCTATTTCTAAATGGTGAAAAAGAAAATATACGATGAATTTACATCATACCTTTGAGACTTTAGGTATTTCTTTTCCTTGAAATTTTTGCGAGGCTTTTTCATTATTTAAAGAACACATGCTTGTTAGTATTCTTCCATATATATAGTATTTAAAAGAGAGTCTTTGGGTAAACAAATTTTTAAATAAGTATAAAAACACAAACATATTAAAACTTAATCTACTATTACACATCCGATCAGCTGTGTTACTAAAACAATCTAAAATTAAAGTTCACAATTTATAAAACTTAAACAACACATTTAGAGAAAAAACTAACATACTACCTTAAAGAGAATTTGCATACTAATTTAACATATATAAAAAGTTTAACATAACAGCTTAAGCAATTTAAAACAAACACACCAACTCCACAGTCCACAGAAAGTACATAACAATTACACACAAAGTAATATAGTTCTTAAAATAACAATTAATCTAAACAAACCGAATAAAGTCTCTAATCTTCGGCATCAAAATCCCGAACTATATCATCTCCACGATCTCAGAGCTAAGAAGGTGAGCGGTGATGCTTGTGTGTTGCGGGGACATTCAGGAAAGACAACATCTAATTCACCTCTCCTGTAATGACGTTCAGCCTCATAATATGCTATTTCATATTCTGAATGTCGCTGGAGATATTCACTGTCATAATCATGTCTTCTCTCCAAGCCTCCAATCCTTTGGTCCATATGCTCGAAACTTCCTTTCCATGTTCTCTCCAAAATTTTCAAAACTCTTTACATGTAGGGTCGGCTCATTCATCGGATCATGAAGGGTAGGGGTGGTGTGCGGGGGGTCATAACTAGTAGAAGGTATATCTCTACTCGATGAAGGCATATAACTCCTCGTCCACGATCTCCATCCTTCGTGGGATTCATACGACTTAATATTAGCGGAGTGATGGGCTTCATTGGTTCCACCCATTCCTCATCATCTCTAGCCTCGACTCCGGAGAGTTGGCGAGTGCAAAAATCGGACCGGGGTGTCCTAGTCCTCCTCCACTTTCACTTCGTGCGATGGGTAATATATTCTTATAAGTAATATTTCCCGCATTTATACTTTTCGATTCGAATACAATAATTCGAGATTGCTCATCTCTTGTTACCTCACTGTGGTGATATGTGGGTAACAAGGTAGAACAAATGAAGTAGTGCCAGGACTTAGATAATGCATTTAACATTGAAAGAGGAAAATTTACACTTTCGCGCTGCTTTATCTTCCAAACTCCTTTCCCGTCAGTGACAAAGTTTATCACCTCTTCTAGTGGTCCTTCCATTGTTCCAAAAGTATCATAGTCACTGGTATGCAGGTTACGTACCTCATAAAATGAATTAATCCTAGCAACACTGAATTCAACCAAAAATCCTCTTACTTTGATCGGTGCATCTTCACTTACAGTCAGATTGGCATAAAATTCCTTGACAACTTCTACAGCAGCCCTGTTTGTGGTGTAGCAAAAATTTTCCCATCCTCTTTCCTTAATTATTCGTTCCACTTCTCAGCCCGGATTCTTAAAACTCGATCCTGTATGCATTTTCTTGCTTGAATGTTTTGAAAGTATCGAGTTTGTGCACTTGCATTTATGAATTGGGTTTCGTCGTAATCCAACCTTCGTCTTTGTCGAGGAGCCATTTCGTTCGATCCATGAAAATCATAAAAATTCTAACTAAACTTCCAATTATTACTAAAATGGCTTCCTATAGCAACTAAAATCCATTTAAATCGATCTCCATGAATTTCTTCCAAGTATTTTCTCCATATTTTGAATTTTTCCAAAATTTCTCAATGTAGAAGAAATTCATGGTGAAAATAAAAAATTTTTGCATAGGAGTGAAGCACTTACCAAGGGGAGATGAAATCCGGTGTCAAAAAGTGTTGAAATTGGCTCAAATCTAGGATCTCACGAGCCCTAAGTCAGTTTTTTTAGAAGTTTTGAGGAAGGGGATGATGAATAGTGTCGGTTGACTGGTCAAATATATGACATTTCGCGATCTCGCTGTCGGCGAGCTAATTAATTTACCGAGGCCAAAGTTTCGGAAAATCTCGCCGTTTGAGAGATCGTTCTCGGTCGTCGGCGGGCTTTCCTCTCGCATTGCGTCGGTGAGCTCCCAAAAATTTTAAATATTTAAAATTCTTCAATCATTTCAACCTTGATTTGGCCCTAATTAATCTTCCGATCACTTAATTTGATAATTTAGTATGAAGACTAGATACTTATACTCACAAAAAGTTCACACAAACAATAACTTTATATATGAAATCCATAATACTTACAAACTTCATACTTTTAAACACTAACACTTAAGACTTCAATACTTCAAACTCTCATAAATACTCAGCATTGCAATCCACACCAAAACACTCTAAATGCTGAGACATAACAAATACATATAATTTAATCAAATCTGAGATGATCAAATTTAAAGTTTAAATCATAGTAAAACCTAAATCCAAATCAACACATATATACACACAAATATAACATAAGATAGAAATCTTTACTACTCCTTAGTGTTTGAACTAACATCCTCTATGATATTCCTGATGTGACGTAGGTGCACAAATAGATTGTAGAAAGGCCTGAAAGGGAATTCTGCAGTAGATTCTTCATCAATCCACCCTTTCCGTCTCAGTAAATGAATAAAACTGGCCTCCAGATGTCCAGTATGATTAAAGTGCTTCTTCATCCTCTAGTCATTGTGATCAAACATATCAGAGATATTATTGATGAAATTCATTACGTTTTGCAACTCTTTCTCTAATCCTTTAATCTTTTTTCAGAATAAAATTTGTTTTATCAGTAAGGGGCCTCACTAAATGATTGTTCTGTGATGCTCTATCAGAAATAATGGTAATCTCATCATCGTTATCCAAAGTTGGAAACATATCCGTAGGATCGAGTGGTTTCCATGGCAAAAGTACCTTTTCCCACACCTCATAAGAAACTTGGTACTGAATGCATAATGGAAATATAGTCCATGGGTGTCCAAGTCCATGAACTGACCCATGCACAATCAATCCCAATGCAGACTTTACGATAATTGATCCAACATCGATAGGTAGTCCAATTTGAATACAATAATTTAATATAGCGCATTCCTTTGAAACCTTATTTACCCTCATAGTGGGTAATAATTTTGATGAGATAAAGAAATGCCGATGCTTCGAGACAAGGTTAAGAAGTGATGCGGAGAACCGACATACCCGTCTTCGCGCGACTCCCGATCATTAGGTTCGTCGATCGAGTATCTATAAATCTCGTTCATATTGTATCTTGAAGGAACAAAGTTTGAATAATGACAGACAGGGGTATTCTCTATAGAAAATAATTCATTTACCCTTGAAGGAGTAAATGTTACCCATCTTCCTCTGACGTAGACACTTCCATTGTTGATCACATGTAGATTAGAGTAAAACTCTTTAACTACAGGAATAACTACAGCGGATGTCGTATAGCAAAATACCTCCCAATGCCGCTGCACGATCATTTCTTTAATTTTTGTGGTGAAATTCTCTACTCCTCTGTTGACAAATCCCCTTTCTTTAATAAGTCGCTTCTTCATTAAAACTTTGTTGAAAATAAGCTGCGCCTCCGAACTGACGAATTTTCTTCGGTTGAAAACTCCAGTTTTTGTGGTTTCTAAGAGTTTGATGGCCATTTCGGATTGAAAGGAATGGTCTCTAGTCGTTTCTAGGGAAGAAAATAGCGTAAAAATGAATTTTGGATAGTTTTCTACAAAGAAATGGCTTTAGAACCGTCTAAAACCGCACATAAAACTTAAGAATCCAATTTTTCAACTGCCTCACCGTCGGCGGGAAGTTTCTCGCCGTCGGCGAGCTAGTTATAAAACTGATTTAAAGATATGACACGCGATCTGCTGTCGGCGGGCTCGGGCTCGCTGTCGGCGAGATTCGGTAAAATTGCCCAATTTCGCTCTGTTTCGATTATTTTCTGATCTCATCATATAGGTTGAATTTGTGATGATTCTAATTAAAAATTGAATAGTAAGATTTATTTTAATATTAAAAACTCACTAATTTGTATATAATTAAAATAAAAGACTACTATGGGTTGCCTCCCATAAAGCGCTTGGTTTAACGTCGTCGGCCGAGCCTAATTTCGGTTAGTAATCGAATTCGACTAAGCATTAAAACCTCTTTAAAATTTGGTCTTCTACCTTCGAAATATGGTTTTAATCTATGTCCGTTTACCTTAAATCTATGTCCGTTTTTGGATCTTCGATTTCTATAGTTCCATATGAAAATATTTGAGTTATAGTGAAAAGTCCTAACCATCGAGATTTCGATTTCCCGGAAATAATTTCAATCTAGTATTATATAGAAAAACTTCTTGTCCTGGTTCAAAATTTCTCTGATTAATCTTCCGATCATGCCATAATTTCATCCTTTCTTTATAAATCATATCATTATCATATGATTCATTCCTTAATTCTTTTAAAATCATTTAATTGCAACAATCTCTTCTCACCAGCTTCTTTCATATTATAATTAAATTCTTTAATCGCCCAATATGCTTTATGTTCTAATTCAACTAGTAAGTGACAAGTTTTTCCATATATAAGCACTGTAAGAAATCATTCCGATCGAGTTTTATAAGCGATCCTGTATGCACATAATGCGTGTGCTAGTCTTGTAGACCGATCCAATCTATTAGGGTTTACGTGACTTTTCTAAAATACGCTTAATCTCTCGATTAGAAACTTCGATTAATCCATTAGTTTGTGGATGATAAGCGATTGATATCTTATGAATAATATTATATTTTTCTACTTAGTTTGTGAATATAATTATTTCTAAAATGAGTTCCTCCGTCAGTGATAATCACTCTCGGCATTCCAAATCTAGTAAAAATATTTTTCATTAAAAATTTTGAAACACTTTTAGCATCACTCCTAGGTAAAGCTTGCGCTTCAATCCATTTGGAAACATAATCAACAGCTACTTAATATATAAGAGTTTCCAAATGAAGGAATAAAAGGTCCCATGAAATCTAATCCCCAGAACATCAAAAATTTCAACTTCTAATATAAAATTCGAAGGCATTTCATTTTTTCTTGATATATTTCCTACTCTTTGGCATTTATCGCGAGGTTTTTATATATACGTATACATCTCTAAATAGAGTAGGCCAGTAGAATCCAGATTGTAGAATTCTATACGCAGTTTTATCAGTCCCAAAATGTCCTCCAAAATCAGAATCATGACAATTTTGAATAATTGGTTCAGTTTCTTCATAAGGCATGCATCTTCTAATAATTAGATCCTTACATTGCTTATATAAGTATGGTTCATTCCAAAAGTATATTTTAGTATCATGAATGAATTTTTTCTGTTGTTGCAAAGTTAACATATGTGGTAAAAGTCACTTTCAATATAATTTACTATATCAGCATACCAAGGTATTTTCCACTCATTTATATTATAAAGTTGTTCATCAGGAAAAGCATGCTATAATTTCATTATCAGTATCAGATAATTCATGATATTCTAATCTTGATAAATGATCAGCAATTTGATTATCAGTTCCTTTTTTGTTAACGACCTCAAAATCAAATTCTTGCATTAATAATATCCATCTAATTAATCTTGGTTTAGAATCCTTCTTTTGCATTAAATATTTATAGCAGAGTGATCAGTATGCACAATACATTTAGTTCCTATTAGATAAGGCCGAAATTTATTAAAAGCATATACAATCGCTAATAATTCTCTTTCAGTAACTGTATAATTAATTTCAGCATCATTTAGAGTTTTACTAGCGTAATATATAACTTTGAAAATCTTATCATATCTCTGCCCAAGAACTGCTCCTATAGCATAATCACTAGCATCACACATAAGCTCAAATGGTTTCTCCCAATTAGGTGAAACTATTGTGGGTGCTTTAATTAATTTATCTTTTAATAATTCGAAAGCATTCAGGCATTCAGTTGTAAATTCAAATTTCTTGTCCTTTTCAAGAAGTTGGCATAGAGGCTTATTAATTTTTGAAAAATCTTTTATATAACGTATGTAGAATCCAGCATGTCCAAGAAAACTTCTTGCCCCTTTCACCATAGTTGGAGGTGTTAATTTAGCTATAACTTAAATTTTTGCAGGGTCTACTTCCATGCCCTTTTCCGAAATTTTATGCCCTAATATAATGCCGCCTGCAACCATATATTGACATTTCTCCCAATTAAGAACTAAATTAGTTTTCTCACATACTTCAAATACTTTTTCAAGATGATTTAAGCATGTGTCAAATGATGTTCCAAATACAGAGAAATCATCCAAAAATACTTCTATTCCATTATCAATTAATTTACTAAATATAGACATCATACATCTCTGGAATGTTGCGGGTGCATTACATAATCCAAAAGGCATCCTTCGAAAGAGAAAGTTCCATAAGGACTAGTAAATGTAGTTTTCTCTTGATCCTCGGGAGCAATTTGTATTTGATGATAACCGGTGTATCCATCTAAGAAACAAAAATACTTATGTCCGATAATCTATCTAACATCCGAGTCTAAAAATGGTAAAGGGAAGTGATCTTTCCTGGTGGTTGCGTTTAATTTTCTATAATCGATACATATTCGCCATCCGAGTAACTTGTCTTATAGGGATAAGATCATTATTTTCATTAGATTTTACGGTCACTCCTCCTTTCTTAGGCACGCGGTGACTTGGGCTTACCAACACTCTGTCGAAATAGGATATATAATACCATTATCTAACCATTCTAAAATTTCTTTCTTGACTACTTCTTTCATTATCGGGTTTAATCTCCTTTGGGGATCTACTTTAGGCTTATGTTCATTATCTAAAATAATTACAGTGCATACAGATTGAAGGACTAATTCCTTTAATATCTGCTAAAGTCCAACCAAAAGTTTTCTTATATTTTTTTAAGGTATCTAAAAGTTTTTGTTCTTGAGATTCATTTAATTCAGATGAAATAATAACTGGTAGAGTTGAAAAATTACCTAAGTAAACATATTTCAAATGATTAGGTAACATTTTTAACTCAAGATCAGCAGGTTTAATAATCGATGGAACTATATTTTTTTTCAGTGTTTTCTGTATTATCCAAAAATTCGAATTTCTCTTGAATATAATCTAGTTCTTCATTTATATTAGCTTTTTCAATTAATTCGGTATTTTCTTTTTCTAATTTTTCTTCATAATATTCCTTAAAATGTTCTTTTTGTAAATGATTGAGTACTTCCATTCGAAAACACTCATCATCTTTTTCTAGCGCAGGATATTTCATTGATTTAGCAATATTAAAAGTAACTTTTTGGTCATTTACTCTCATAGTTAATTCTCCTTTTACGAACATCAATCATAGCTTTCCCGAGTGGCTAAAAATGGTCTTCCTAAGATTATAGGAATTTCTTTATCTTCTTCCATATCTAAAACAATAAAATCTACAGGGAAGATAAATTTATCCACTTTTACTAAAACATCTTCAATAACTCCCTTAGGATATGTAATAGAACGATCAGCTAACTGAAGGGTTACTGAAGTAGGTGAAATTTCTCGCTTAAAAATTGATAGAGGCATTAGATTGATGCTTGCTCCTAAGTCACACAAAGCTTTTCCATAGAATTTTTCTCCAATAGTGCAGGGTATAGTGAAACTACCAGGATCTTTTAATTTTTCAGAAAGCTTTTTCTGAATAATAACACTACACTCCTCACTAAGTGCGACCTTTTCATTATCGGTAAATTTTCTTTTTTTATTTAGAATATCTTTCATGAATTTTACATAGTTTGACATCTTTTCTAAAGCTTCTACTAAAGGAATATTTATTGTTAATTTCTTCAGAATTTCATGGAATTTAGCAAACTGTTTATCTTTTTTATGTTGATTTAGTCGTTGAGGAAATGGTGGTGGAGGTTTTTCAACAGAAATTTTCATTGGTATGATTTTCTAAGTTCGGATCTTGTTGATTCTTTTCCTTCTCGATTTCCACTTCCTCTTTTTGACTTTCAAGTTCTTTCTAAATTCAAGGTTCTAATTCTTTTCCACTTCAAAATTGTATCGCTTTAATTTGTTCCTTTCCTTTGTCTTTGGGATTTATTTCCACATTACTAGAAAATGTTCCAGATATTCTATTATTAAGCGCGGTAGCGATATGTCCAAGTTGAGTTTCAATATTTTTAATAGCTGTTCCTTGATTTTGTAATTGGTTTCCTTGTATTTTTAATTGATTTCCTTGATTTTGTAATTGATTTCCTTGATTTTGTAAATGTTGACGCATATTTAATATTAATTCTTCTATAGATAATTTCTTATCTTTAAATTGAGGGTTATTATTAATAAATCCACGTGGATAACTAGGTTTATAATTAGAATTTCCTTGGTTAGAGGGATTTGCTAATGGTTGTGTTATGTTTTTCATCCATGATTGATTAGTTGTATTATTAGTCCAATTAAAATTAGGATGATTTTTCCATCCAGGATTATAATAATTCACATAAGGATTATTGGGTCTATTATTAATAGCATTCATAGTTTCATATGAAGGTTGAGATTCTATAAGTTGTCCAGATGAGTTTTCTTCTAATATAGTTGAAGAGTAATTCATTCCAAAACGATCTAATTTTTTAGATATAGCAGTGATTTGCGAAGCTAACATAGATATTGCATCATTTTCATGAATATTGGCTATCTTTTTCGGATTCATTCTATTAGTAGGCCATTGAAAATTATTGGTAGCCATTTCTTCGATTAGTGCATAGGCTTGTCGACATATTTTTAGGTCTTAAATTTGGTTTAAATATATATATATATATATATATATAATTTAGAAAGTAGCATTTGATTTTGAAAATAATTTTGAATTTGAAAATTTTAAGATATGAAATCAAACTGATCTCACATCCCGAAATAGTTTATATAAATGAGCGCCACATCACAATGCTGTGTATCTATCCCGAAGAATAGACACACTACTTGATGATGGGGCTCGATTAGATAAACTAGAAGATTTGTGACATTCGTTTGGTCCGCAAACCAATTTTACAAGCTGACAAGTTCCACTGCTTAATACAAAGAAATTAAGCGGGGTTTATATTACTCAGGTTCTTAAAATTCCCTATAAGGTCAAGTCCCATAGTTAATTACATCTTAAATGACGAGAATCACTTAAGAAAACTCTCTATAATAATCGATAATTCGCTCTCGAGAATCTCGAAGTTTAAGTTTTCGAGGATTGAATTTTAGAATTTCAATAGGGAATGGATCAAGTTTGGAACATTTTGTTTTGGGAATTCAAAGGAAGAAAGGTAAGAGAAATTATAGATTCGAAGCGAACTTCGGTAATTTCCCGACTATCCTATTGTTTGGCTTGAATTTAGGAAAGTCCTAATGTTTATTTAATGTTTTGATCTTGCCAATTTTAATTAATTAGGACTTATATTTTTATGACATGATCATACAAATAGCCTCGAAGATGTGAGGGTTTATGTTGTATCGAACGACTACCTCGGAGTCCTAAGACCGGTTAGGGCTTAATTTGCAATGCAAATGCCTAACAAAAGGTTGAGGGTTTATGTTGCACTAGGCAGACTACCTCGAGGTTCTATGGTTTGGTTATTTAATTATAAGAAAGTTTCTGTGAAGTAAACTCGAGGTTTTCTTCGACGACGATGGCCGTCTTGTCCCACCATGCTCCGAGCTCTTTGTTGTTGCAGAGGTTTAGTTTTAGAAGATTGTAATCAAAAGAAAAGAGAAGAGTTTGGTTTTAGAAATCTTAAAGTCCAAGTGTTTTTTTAAGTGTTTTAATTAAAATAAATCTTAAAGTTGATTATAACAACACCGGTTAAGATCCCATGGTTCCATCCTTCCGGCATCATTATTTTTATCGGATTCTCTTAGACCAGATGAATTTGCTAAACTCAACTAAATGAGTTCCACACTTTCATTTAGACTGTGGGAAATCCCGTTAGCAACACGTAGGTTACATCATTCGAGGTATTCCCGATCATCCGACAAGACGTTTTAATTTAGGTGTAATTGTAGTTTTGTGTTGTGTTTGTGATTAAATTTTAAGTTGTTTTATATTTTGAAATGTTGTGACGGTGAATTTTATCTTGTAATGACTTTTAATTTAGTTTTGGTTTCAGTTTTAGGGACTTTCCTAAAGGTATGGGTTTTCATGCAATAGTTGTTTATCATGCAAGAAAAGTAAAGTGCATTTGCAAAAAAGTAAATTGCAAGGAGGTAAATTGCAAAAAAATAAAAGCGTACCTGGAGGGTCTTCCCGTCATCCCCTGTTGACCTCATTTTTGATGAGGTCTTCTCTTCTTCTCTTTAGTACTTAGGATCTAGCCTTAGGCTTTTCCTTTGACTATCTTAGAGGATTAGAATTGAGACCCACCACTTAGAAATTCAAACCACTTCTTAACTCCCTGCAAACTCCACAAACTTGATTGTAGACCCCTAATCACCTAGAGGGTTGAAATCAAATGTGGAAGTTTAAAGGATGAGTTCTATAGGACTCTTTGGCCTTAGGATTACCCTAGGTGGCCTGGTGCAGTGAAGGGGCTGACTTACACACACACTACACCTATACACTACACTTTCACACACCTATACCTAACTTGACCTCCGACTCATGTAGGTGATTCACATGGATGGTCCTTAACCCACTAAGCCCTTGGCTAGAGGGTTAGGAACAACATAGTGGATGCCTCGAATGAGTACCTTCATGGCTCATGTGGGATTGATGTGGCTTCATGGCTCAACCAAAATGATTTCATTCCACTCAAGTTTACCCGATCTTCGATTTTCCAAATTTTTAATTTTTGACCCCAGGACCCTACACCTGCCTAACTTACCCAAAAGCCGTCGAAATTACCCAAAATTTTCAAAATCACCTAAATTACCCAAGATTCACCAAAATCAATCCCAAACATTTCCACATCACTCAAATTGATCATCCATACCCAAAAATATCAAAAATTCCAAAAATACCTCCCAATACCCTCCAAATACCCAAAATACCTCTTTTGACCCAAAAATCCAAAAATTCAGAAAATTCCCAGAAAATTCCAGAAAATCCCAAATATTCCCAATTTCATTTTGTCCAACTACACCATGGGCCAATTTTGTCAATTTATCCTACTTTTGTCAAAACACCCGATTCGACCCATTTTAACCCGAAAGTGAACCCGATGTCAAGCCAAACCTACCCGATTGACCCAAATTCTGGTCCAATTCAATTCTAAACTTCAATTCAACATTCCTAATACCAATCTAGACCAAATCCAAGTCCAATTTGATTGACATTTGGATCCAATTTCACTTTTGGCCTTAAAGCTCAATTTGGACCCATGACACAAACTTAGCTCAAACTCACCCAATTCAACTCCAATTAACCCCAAATATTTTCTAAATCTCCCTTAGCATCCCCAGAAGCAAAACACTAACATTATTTGCCCAAAATTTAGACCCAAACCCCACTCAAATTCAACCCAAAGCTAAAAGGCCCAATTTTGACCTAAACCCAAACCTAACCCAAATGAGCCCAAACCCCAAAATCAAATCCCAACCAAAGTCAAAACCTCTTTGAAACACTCCCATAAACATTTCTCAACATTAATTTTACATCAATTTCAACCCTAGCCCAACATTGGCCCAACTTGGCCCACTTGGACCTATATTGGCCCATTCACCAGAAGAACCCAAATTTAACCCGATCCAAACCCAAATCACCCCCAATTTGCTTCAAGTCACTCATGACACATCCATGAGCTAAACCCGACAATTATTTGGCCCAACCTCTTTACAAAATTTCATCCCAAAATCCATTTTAAAATTCAAAAGCCCACTTTCCTAAACCATCTTAAAAGCCCATCTAAAACCATTTTAAAAAGCCCAAAATCTACCCTAAAGCCCACATGACATCTCCACTTGCCATCCACTTAATAAAAGCCATTCCCTAAGTCCTAAATTCACCATCAAATTATTCCAAATCAAGTTTCATACAAATTTCCATCAAATTACCAAAAATTCCTAAAATCTATTTCAATGAAATTGACTCCACTTTTCCCAAGCCAAAGGTGAGCCATGCAAGCCATGGACAAGCCACATGAAGCCATGGAAGGCTTGACATGTGATCAAGCCATTAATGGCAAAAGGAGGGGCCCTTTCCTAATCCTTCTTAAACCCTTTTTACCTTAAGCATGTCGCACACTAAACCATGCTTAGCCACCTCATCATGGATGGAGACCACACCATTCTCTCTTGGGCTGACCCAAGTGACCCTTTTAGCCCAAGACCAGGCCTTGGGTGGTGAACCTAGCCCAAAACCATGGGTTGACTCATTTGAACCCAAAATGGTCTTCCCCACATTCCATTTCAATCCAAGCTCTTTACACATGACATTTGCCGATTGCTTGCACCAAGTCCCAGCTACGACCCACCGACCTTGAGGGTGACCCATGCCAGCCGGCCGGCCACCGGGCCGCCGGAAAACACCATGGCCGAGAGCTCGCATGTGAGCCGACTTTGGAATTCTCCTTGCTTGGCTGCCCCATCCCCGAGTGGCCATTGTAGCTGTTCTTCTCTTGCCGAGAGCAGGTGATCCCAAGCCACTAACTCTCCACAGGAGGCCCTTCACCCTCTCCTATTTAAACACCACCCCCTCTCGGCCATGAGAGGTGCTGAAACAAACCTTAAGGAAACTCGCAAAATTGTTCCGGACTACTCCCCATACACGAGCACTTGATCCCCACCTGAAATCCCCCTGCCATTTCTTCTCTGTGAGCTCGATTTCGGAGTTGAAATCCAAGCCCAAAACCGGGACACTTCTCCACGGTGAGCCAATCCCCAAATTGATTGGTTCTACACCTTCACCGGACCGAGGGAAGGTGTCGCCAGCAAAAGCCTCATCTCCAGGGCCACCCGGTTGCTCCGGCCTCCAAGCTTTGTGATCGGGCGTGGTCGAAATCCTACCTAGGCAATTCACCGAGACCGGGAGACTTCATGCGGAGCTTGCTGGGATCCGATCGAAGGTGCAACAACCCTCGGATCGAAGCCACACTTCTGCGAGCAAAGGTATGGCCTCACTCTTCTTCCCGAGCTTCGAACATTCTCCATTTCTATTGCGTAAATTTCATCCCACATAAACCGTATGGATGAGTTCGTCTTCTCGAGACGAATCCATAGAGCATAAGAACATGAAAATCCATTGAGTATCGAGTGAGATCTTAGGGATTTAGTGTGGACGGCTCTCGGGTGAGGACGCTCGGGGACGATGAACGGATGCCGTCCATTCGATACACGCGCGGACGGACGGCTCGGATGGCGTCGGACCGGGAAGACGGTACGGGAACGGCGGGGCCCGGGGCTGCGACTCGAGCGGCGGCGTCGAATGGGAGCGCGACGCGTGTGCGTTCGGAGATGCCGAGGATGACGCGGTGCCGCGTGGATAAATAGAAAATTAGGGGTATTTTATATTTATTTAATTCTCAAACTTCGAAAATTCATAACTTTGTGTAGAAAAATCATAAAAATAAAATAAAAATACCCTCTTGCTCGGTGAACGAGAGGAGAATAATGTGGAAAAGAAATCATTTAATTTCATCAAGTATTTTATTTTTAATAATTTATTTACTCTCTGCATATTTTTAATTCTCCATGCATGTATACAATTCACCATGGCATGAGACCATAGGGCTTTTGAAGCCTCCGAATTTGGGAACATTCCACTGAATTTTCCAAAGTCGGAGGCCATCCTATAAAAAGTTATTGATTTTTCAAATTCATGTTACTTGTTTTGAGTATTTTAATTCCAATAAATAGCATGTTGTGAAATAAATTCTAGGAAAATTTGGTGATATTCCTTATGACTGAGAGGACCACTAAGAAAAGTAGGTTTCGAGTTAGTTCATTTAAAACAACCCTAATTAGCTTAAACACCCAAAATGGATCTCTAATTAATTAGAGCTAACCATACAAAAAATTGACCTGAAATCAATTCTCCACTGACCTTTAGGATCAGAGGAACCCACCATAAAAATTTGAGGTCAATTGGACTTGGTTAGCCCTGCTTAATTGGGTTGATTAAGCCATTTAGCCATTTTAAACTTTAAAAATTCATAACTTTCAAAATATCTTTCAAAAATTCACCAAATTGGTTTTGGAGCCTCTCGATATTAGGGGAATTTAAGAAAATTAAAATTTAAATTTTCTAAAAAAGTTGATTTTTAATATTATTTTAATATTTTTAATAATTAAAAAATAATAAAAATCACAAAAATAATAAAATTCACCAAAATGTCACATTTTGAATTTTAATCACTTAGGAACAAACCCCATATTTTTCTTAGGTCTATTTAGTGAGATATTAAATTTTAAAGCTCTAGGGTAATTTTAAAATTAAAAAATGTATTTTCTAGCATTTTCACTAAAATAATTATGATAAATCATAGAAAAATTAGAAAATTGCAAAATTTGATTCTCTGATTTCCTTGATATCAGAGAGATTTTTTAAAAATATAAAATTCATTTTTCAACATTTATTTTATTTTTAAATTAATTAACACTCCAAAACTTAAAATAATTATAATAAAAATAATATAATTCAAAAAATCACCAAAATTGGTCCAAGTGGTCCTCTAGTCATTAGAAATGTCCCCTAATTTTCTTAAGGACAGAAACTTTCCCTTGGTCATGTTATTAAGTTTTCCTTGAAATCTCTATTTTCTACCAAAAATAATTATATAAATAAATTAAATACGAGAAAAATCACATTTTCTCCTCTCATGTCTTTATTGACATATGAGTGAAGTCACATAAAAATTTCAAGTTCATTTGAGTTCAATTTAGTGAGTTATGAAATTATTAAGCTTAAAGAGTAAAGTGGTAATTAAAATTTTAATCCTTAATTAAAACTTTAGGTTTAATAAAAAAATTAATAAGTAAAATATTTGATCCTAATCTGATTTGGATGATTGAAATTTAAATAATTAAAGGGTAGAAATCCATTAAGCAATTTAAAATAATTAAACCTTAATTAAATAATTGATTAAATTTGGAAGAATAATAAAATTGGAATTATTAAAATAGGGATATTATTAGGAAGAGATTTATTCTTTAATTTAAAAATCCCTAAATTAATCATCTCATTAATATTCGATTCTTAATTAAAATGATAACTCAAATTCAAAATATTAAAAGACTTAATCATTAAACTAAAATTAAATTATTAAACTCTTTTAAAATTTCGAATTAAAATTAAAAATAAAATTAAATTAAAAATTAAATTAAATTAAGTAAATTAAATTGAATTAAATTAAATTAAATTAAATTAAAATTAAAAGTTGAATTAAATTAAAGATTAAATTAAATTAAATTAAATTAAATAAACAAATTAAATTAAATTAAATGAATAAATTAAATTAAATTAATTTAAATAAATAAAATCAAAATAAAATTAAGTTAAATTAAAAAATAAAATAAAATTAAATTAAATTAAATTAAATTAAATTAAATTAAAGGAAATTAAATAAAATAAAATTAATTTAATTTAACATCAAATCAAACTAAATTGAATTAAATTGAATTAAATTAAATTAAAACTCGATTAAATTAAATTAAATTAAATTAAGTTGAATTAAATATAACATCACCAAAGACATAAAGAATTCAAAATAAATCTAAAATAACTTGAACACTATTCCAAATTAATTGAAATTAAACTAAATCACGAAACCATTTGAATACCAATTTACCCTCGAAAGCTTTAGTTATCATAACTCCTAAACGGGATATTAAATGAAATGTTACTTCACTTATAGGACATTCGAACATCACTAGTTCCTTGAGTAAGATAATAACAAAACTTAACTAAACCTCGGACGATTAATTCATTTGTGTAATTGAATTCATTTGGACTTAAAACAATCCTAGAAATATTGAAAAGATGTTTAAGATTCTTCTTAAGCACTTCCTCGATATGATAGGATATTTATAAGAACGATTGAACTCGATTGTTCTTTGATGAAGAAAATCGTCCTCAAACAAAATACAAAGACACTAGACGTCATAGGAAATGACTAGCTATAGGATTAGGAACTTGGTAGAAAACCATAACCCTTCCCTTAGCTTTACACAGGAACTTGCTTAAATATTCTAATTGTGTTTTAAGTGCGGCTTGGAATGATGGGAAGACCCTCAGAGTACGCTTTATTTTATTGCGATTTACTTTCTTGCGATTTACATTATTGCAATTTATTTAACCGCATTGCACTTACTTTTCTTGCATGATAAACAATTGTTGCATGAAAACCCGCACCTTTAGGATAGTCCTAAAAGCGAAACCAAAACTAAGTTAAAAGTCATTGCGAGATAAAATTCACATGCATGACATTTCAAAATATAAAACAACTCGAAATTTAATCACAAACAGAACACAAAACTACAATTACAATTAAATTAAAACGTCTGTTGGATGATCGGGAATACCTCGGATGATGTAACCTACGTGTTGCTTAACGGGATTTCCAGCGGTCTAAATGAAAGTGTGGAACTCATTCGGTTGAGTTTAGCAAATTCATACTGGACTAAGTGAATCCGATAAAAATAATGATGACGGAAGGATGGAGCCAGTGGGATCTTAGCAGGTGTCGTTATAATCAACTTTAAGATTTGTTTTAATTAAAACGTAAAAAACACTTGGAAATTAAGATTTTCTCTAAACCAAAACACTTTTCTCATCCCACGATTTATGACTTCTAAAACTAAAACTCTGCAACGACGAGGAGCTCGGAGCATGGTGGGCGGCACGGCCATCGTCATCGGCAAAACTGAGTCTACTTCGGAAAACTTTCCTAGAATTAAACAACGAAAGCCATAGGACTTCGAGGTAGTTTGCACTAGTGCGACATAAATCCTCGACCTCTTCGTTAGGCATTTGCATTGCAAATTAAGCCCTAACAGGTCTTAGGATTCCGAGGTAGTCGTCGATACGACATAAACCCTCACATCTTCGAGACTATTTGTATGATCATGTCATATAAATATAAGCCACTAATTAATTAAAATTGGCGAGATTGAAATACTAAATAAACATTAGGACTTTCCTAAATCCGAAGCGAAACAATAGGATAGTCGGGAAATTACCGAAGTTCACTTCGAATCCGTAATTTCTCTACCTTTCGTCCTTTGAATTCTCGAAAACAAAATGTTATAAACTTGATCCATTCCACTATTGAAATTCCAAAATTCAATCCTTTGAAAACTTAAACTTTGAAATTCTTGAGAGCGAGAATTATTGATTATTATCGAGAGTTTTCTTAGGTGATTCCCGTCACTTAAGATGTAATTAACTATAGGGGCTTGCCCTTATAGGGAATTTTAAAGAACCCGAGTAATATAAACCACTGTTTAATGCTTTCATATTAAGCGGGGAATTTGTCGGCTTATAAAATTGGTTCGCGAGACCAAACGGATGTCACGAATCTTCTAGTTTATTTAATCGAGCCCCACCATCGAGCTAGTGTGTACTATCCTTAGGGATAGATACACGGTTCGTGGTGCGGTGCTCGTTTATATAAACTATTTGGGATGTGAGATCGGTTTAATCTTATATCTTAAAACCTTGAAATTTAAAATTATTTTCAAAATCAAATACTACTTTTCAAAATTATTTATTTAAACTAAATTAAAAATTCGCCGACAACACGGTAGGCGACCCCTTTCAAAATAAAAACACACGACCTAAAAATAAGCCGTACAGATTTACGGCGACTCCGTTGAGGAAAATTCCTCTCTCCATTATAATCGAATAATTCGCTTTCAAAAATCGGTAGTGCATCCATGTCCTTAATGGATCGAGCTACCCTTCTTTCCGTTGGAATACTATGTTCATTTCTACGAGTGAACAAGTATAGCCGACATTCTCTCGGATTTAGGAGCCCTTGTTTAGACACCCCTAAACGAGAGAGGTTCGAGATCCTTTTACCTCATTTCGAGGCGGGGTGGGCCCCAGATAGGTGTTAGTTTAGGAGTGATCCTTCGAGTCGAGAAGTCTTGCATAAGACCTTCTTTTCCTTTCCAACTCCGAATCGGATTCCTTACCTTCTCTACACCTTTGAACATTCTGTTCTAAATAAACAAATCCTTTAATAAATGATTCTTTTAATAAATGATTCCTTCTTATAAATACATGAACAAGAATGAGTTCGGACTCTTTTCAATTCCTTTCTTTTCGTCCTAAAGAAAAGAAGCATAACTTGGGATGACAACTAGAATCTACCTGCGAAATGGAAGCCCCAAAGCGATTTTCTCCTTCACCAATGGAGTGGACTTCGTTGTCTATAAGGATGAAGTGCCCGACAATGGGATCATCCGATTTGGACGAGGATTTGAAAACACGAATGTCGAGATCACCGACGTTTCCCTCTTTGCCGTGACGAACAAGGTATACGAAGTAGAAGCCGCTGCTCGAGTTCGACCTTAGGTCGACTCGAGAGTTTCCTCCTCTGCCAAAGATCCGTGAGAGGAATCTGCTTGTCCGCGGGAGGAGCGTCCTTACTACCCCCATTGGTCTAGTTGTTTACGCACCTACCCGACGCACGCAAATTAAAGGGGAAAGAAATCCGGAGTTATGGTAAACACTGTTACGCGTGGAGGGTACGAGATCTTCTGTGAGACCTACATTTTTGAAATCGGGTCCGGCTCGAGAATTCCATCAGCGACGAGGACCCAGAAGAAACGAAGTAGAAGGATCGCTAGAGAAGCGGAAGCTGCTGAAATTGCTTTCTGGAGGAAATCCGGAAGCTGCTGAATATACCACTGCTGTCACTTGCTGAATACATACCACTTTTGGGAGGAAGCGGGTTCCATCCCCTCTCCGCCGCGAGAGGACGAGGAAAATGTTCGCAAGATTCTTCGCCGCATTGCCTCGGCCCGCATATTACAACGATAGCCGCAAGAAAAGGACTAGAACTACGCCGTTTGCTCGGCTACGAACTTTGATAGAGAAGTTAGCAAAGAAGGAAAAGTGCCCGTATCGGAGATTCTACGAAGGATGGGGCGGGTGCCGGTCGAATCCGTCTTGGACCCAGAGTAGAACCCGCCATCATGACGGAAAAGCCGAGTAAAAGAATGAAGGCTAGTACGCTGTCGTCGTCTCGGGATTACAGATTAGGGAGGATACCACCTTCCGGCATTTGGGTGACGGACCATGCGGTCCTAGACCTTGCTGCTAGAAGGATGGTATGGCGTCCCACTGCGGGGCGAGTTAAGATTGAAACAACGGCCGAGAAAGAAAGTCTCGCCGGGAGACTTGAATGCGAAGAAAGTGCTTCTTGCGATAAAGGGGACTCGTGAGAAGGGGACCGGCGGCTATCGCACGACAACCGCGAGGACGCACGGAAAAGCCCGCTAGAAGATGCCATGGAAAAGTTGAGAGCGATATCAGACGATTAGCAAAAGAAAGAGAAGAGAAGTTCGGAGACGAGATTGATTCGTCGGAATTCATGGACGACGAATATGCGAGAAATCAACATGGTCGAAACACGAGCTTCATCGGCTTCACGAGTTGCTCCTGCGGCCAGAAGAGAGGAGCCGAAGTGATGAGAAGGCGGCTTCGAGAGAAAGACGACACGATCGCCCGAATGGCGAAAAGGATGGAAGAGATGGGCGTAGCTCTAGCCGCTCTCCGTAGTCGAGTGCGACCACGAAGAGAGACACCCCGAGAGGTCATTCACATTGTAGACGGAGGAAAGGAGATTACATCGAGTCAACGGGGATGATCGGTGAAAAAGGATACAACACGAAGTATGATCCACGAAAAGGATATCGAGAACTTGGTGGAACAGCGGAGTGCGAGAAGCCTTAGCACAATCGAAGAGCGGGACATCCATTCGGACGGGTAGACCTTACCGGAACGAGTCGACGACTGTCCGGTACCCCAAGGCTTCGTACCACCTGCGATTCGAGACCTTCGACGGAGCACGGGAACCCCGACGGCATGTTGCACACTTTCGTGCCGGTTGTTGCGATGCGGCGGGAGCGATGCACTACTCTTCGACGGTTCGTCGGCGGCTGTCGGGGATCGCCTTCGGCGGTATGCGGGAGTGCAAATGGTTCGGTGAAGACGTTCTCGGAACTAGAGAACCTCTTCATCGAGCCGATTCGCGGAGCTCGGCACCACATCACTATAGGTGATTTAGTGGTAGAGAAACAAAAGCCGAACGAAACTTTGGTGGATTACATACTTCGATGGAGGAACTTAAGCATGAAGTGTGAACCACGACTACGAGAACAACATGCGGTCGGCATCTTGCTTAAAAGCATTCACGGCCCGATAGCACTTCTCCTCGAAGGATTCCTTATTAAGACTTTCGAGAAGTTGTTAAGCGAGGCGGGAGCTTGCAAGAAGGCGAAGCAATTAAGTTTCGCCGATAAGACGGACAAGCAAAAGCACGTGAAGACTTTTGAAAAGAAATCCGGGATCGTTGCGGCGGTCGACAAAGGCGAAGCAGCCGATACAAATATCGTCCGAACGGCGCGGCAACCTCGACGAGTTACCGGCGACCCGAGCCCGGCTATCGGTCATCTCCGCGGTATGAACAACCGCCTCGTCACGACGTACATTAAGGGAGCTTCGAGCGAGGGAATATCCATTCAAGAATGAAGCGATGCGAAAATGTTCCGTAGTACGATGAAGACTCCGGATTTCCGAGTTGCCGAGCACTAAAAGACCGAGAGGAAGTCAACAAGAAAGGTGATCCCGACTTTTGCCCCTACCACAGGATGCTTGGGCACAAGATAGAAGATTGCATTACCTTGAAAAGTTGGCTCGATAACGACCTTCGGAAAGGGAATATAACGATCCGAAGGAGTACATGAAGGAACCCCGAAAGGAGGTTCCATCGATGTTATCTCAGCTGATCCCATCATTCCGATAGATCCATATACGGCCGACGATGGATGGACTACCGCTTGGACGAGGTCTTCGAAAAGATTTTAGACGGCATCCGAGCCGCTTCGGTGCGAGCTTCGATTCGAGTTCGAGACACTGTTAAGTCGGCACTTATCACTTGCGATAGAAGAACCACCTCGACGGGAGACGATTGAAGAGAAGAAGAAGATCGACGAAGAAGAGAGGGCCAGAGACTCCTAAGGCTAGACTAGGGGCTGCTTATCCTAGGATAGTTGTTTCGATTCGGGGGAGAAATCCCTCGAACCTCGACTCTGTATGATTATACTGCTCACTTCGGTGAGATCATATAATGATAAGGGTGATGGCGTTGGCTACGTTTTGTTGTTTCTAACGATTACGTAACTAGCGACAATCCGGACATCGATTTCGATACCAACGACAATTCTCGAATCATACACGATCTCGACGATCGAAATAACGAAGAAGACATCCATCGAGGAGGCTACGAGAGTTCAACGAGCAACGAATCTATCTGCGAGTTTCGAGGAGCTCCGGTCGCGATAGAGTTAGAGCCTTCGGACTGCGAAGCTAGTCCGGAAGAACTGTCGTTCCGATTCGGGAAGAAACACCGACAAGCTCGACACTAGATTCGGAAGAAATTACGGAAGTCAACTTAAGAAGTGGAAGAGTTCTACCTCCGAGAATGGGTCCGAAGGACGAAGGAAAGCGAGTGGTTGTTCGAGAAGAACCAACCCGGCGGAAGAAATACCCGTTCGAGAAGAAGCGAGACACATGGAAATAAAGTGGACTACAACGTGCTAGCCCATCTTAGGAAACTACCGGCCGAGCGAGCATCTACGATGCTCTCATCTTATCGAAAGGAGATGAGAGAAGCTCGATCGAGGCCTTACTTGATCCAGAAATTTGCTTAGCTCGAATGGCGGAGATTCCTTAGATGAGGTTTGCTCGTTAAAGGAACGACGAGGTGTCACCTTCACGGACAATGACCTACTACTTGGGACGACGGACCATGACCGACCGTTGTACATTTCGAGTTACAATTGGGAAGTTTACGCTCTCGGAGTATTGGTGGATCCGGGAGCATCGATAAATATAATGAGTCTTCGGACACTAGCATATTTGGAAATTGATGCTCGCGAGCTCGAAGCCGACAAAATGTTATTAAGAGGATTGACCGAGAAAGGAGAAAGAGCCCTCGGATCGATAACTGCTACTAATGAAGACCGGTGACTTAGCAAAGACAACGCAAAATTTCACATAATTGATTCGAAACATCGTTCGACGCTCTCTTGGGCCGACCATGGATACATGAAAACGGGGATGGTACCATCATCTCTACATCGGTGCATCGAATACTACGATGGAGGGGAACGGTGCATCGAAGGTGACTTGCGACCATTCTCAGTACATGAGATTGGAATCCATGAAGACGCGGCTTATTATGCACCATCGAAGAAAACAATCTTCTCCGGAGATACCGTAACGAAATGAAGTAAAGAAAGTTCGGGACAACGAAGAACACTGAAGTTCTAGTCCAACGATCGCTCACCGCTCCCTTCGGCGAGATGGTGAAGGTTTCTCCACGACTCGCATCAGAGGTCGGGCGGGGACGAGGCCGTGGTAGAGACGCTAGGACGAGTTGGACGAGAGGAAACCGGCCATCGATGTTGATTGGGGAGACGGTTACGAAGAAGAAAAGAAATCGAACAAGAAGCGGCGACGATAAGTCGGAAGAAGCCGCAATTCGAAGATCTCTCTCGAAGATGAGAGGAATGAAGAATATAAATCGATGTACGAGAAGATTAACCACTACGTACATCTTATGACCCTAACCCCGATCCATTCTAACAAGATCGAGGGTATGGTGGTCGAAGAGGTACGTAGTAGCGGTGCGAAGCCGATCAAATTCTACAGTGGTACTTCTTCCTCAAAGCGAAAATAATGTACAATTTGAAGATGTCACTTCATCGAAATTAATGGAATTACCTTTTGAGTGGTACTCTCCACTGTGTTCGAAAATTTAATTCAACGTGGTTTCTTACCTCGACAATGGACAAGAGGCTGATCACAACATTTTGAAAAATTATGGAATAATTCAGGTCGTCCACCGATTCGAAAGCATGGTCTCGGATTCGGCACGGTAGGATCGGTTGACGATGCGAATTTTGCTTGGTTGTCACTTGCGAATCTAATGAAAGCTGCATGGAAACTACGGACGAACTCGAAGATTTACAAATTGGAGACGCTCACGAGAATTCGAAGAAGAAATTAAATCTACGATAGATGAGTTAACGGAAGTTAACTTAGGTACTAGCGAAGAGCCTAGACCTACCTTTGTTAGCTCCTTACTCGATAAAGAAGACTCGAAGAAATAATCGAGTTATTAATGGAATTTAAAGACGATTTTGCTTGGAACTACGATGAAATGCCGGGATTAGCTCCGGAGGTCGCAGTTCATAAGCTAGGAGTGGATCTGCTTCAGTCCCGGTCGGACGAGGTCCCGAGAAGAATGCGTCTCAGAAATCGAACAACAAGTCGTAAGCCGAAGTTAAAAAGCTAATAGACGCTAAATTTGTCCGTGAAGAACAATACCCGACTTGGTTAGCCGATGTGGTGCCGGTCGAAAGAAGAATGGTCGGATCGGAATTTGTGTGGACTTCGAGAGATTTAAACGAGGCATGTCGAAAAGATGAATTCCCTCTGCAGATCCCGAATTAATGATCGACATTGCTTCGACACATGAAATATTTTCATTCATGGATGGATCTTCGGGATACAACCGGATAAAAATGGCTCCGAGAAGATGAAAAGCTTACGGCATTCGAACGCCGATCGGAGTATTTTGCTACACGGTGATGCCATTCGGATGAAGAACGCGGGAGCGACCTACCGGAGAGCAATGACAAGAATTTTTGATGATCTCATCCATAATCGAGTCGAATGCTACGTGGACGATGTGGTCATCGAAAGCAAAGTAAAGGAAAACCACTGTATGATTTGAGAATTGTTTTCGAACGATTAAGACAATTTAACCTTAAGATGAATCCCTTAAAATGCGCCTTCGGCGTCGCCTCCGGGAAATTCTTAGGATTCGTTGTCAGACATCGTGGAATTGAAATCGACCGGAAAAGATTAAAGCCTATCTTAGAAATGCCGCCTCCCAAAACCTTAAAACAACTACGATCTTTTCGAGGAAGTGGCATATCTTCGACGCTTTATCTCGAACTTGTCGGGTAGGTGTCGGCCTTTCTCGGCACTAGTTAAAAGGATGCCAAATTTATTTGGGAAGAGAAATGCCGAGAAGGCCTTCGAGGACATTAAACAATATTTAATGACACCTCCTGTCTTAGCGACCCAGAGTCTCGGAGTAGGCCGTGATACTTTACACCGCGGCTTTAGACAACTCTCTCGGAGCCATGTTAGCCGGAGTCGATGATGAGGGTAAAGAAAATGCTCTTTACTACTTAAGCCGTCGTTTACTTCCGACGGAAATAAGGTATCCCGCAATTGAAAAGCATTGTTTGGCCACGATCTTCGCCGCTCGAAAGCTCGGGCACTACATGCTTTCTCATAAGGTCGACCTGATCTCGAAATTTAATCCATTGCGATACTTGATGACTCGTCCGACACTTTCCGGCGGACTTGCCGGATGGTCGATGATATTATTGCAATTCGATATAACTTTCGTGCCTCTTCGTGCCGTAAAGGGACAAGTCTTAGCGAGACTTCCTCGCGGCACACCCTTTGCGGCGGAATCTCCTCTCGATGACGATGCGCCGGATGAACGAAATAATGAGCATAGAAGACCACGATGATCGACGTTGGGAATTATATTTCGACGGAGCATCTTCGGCACACAAAGACGAAGAATCGCGAGTGATAGTGCCGGTAAGGCGGGAATCGGGCTAATCTTTATAACACCGGAGCGGGGGATGTTAAGATACTCCTACCACTTGACAGAACCATGTACGAACAACGAAGCGAGAATACGAAGCCCTCATAATGGGGCTCGGAATTAACCATTCGAATGGGGATAACAGACATCAACATCTACGGGGATTCACGGTTAATCATTCGACGAATCGTCGGACGGTACGAGATTCTAAAGCGAGACTCGAGCGATACTTCCGGTATGCCATACGGTTGTTGGAACAAATTCCGAATGTGACGATCTACAAAATTCCCGAGAAGAAAATGCTTTAGCGGATGCTTTAGCCGTCTCGCAAAAGAATTTGCTGTTTGCGAGATGAAATCGGTGGAAGTGTCGGTTCACGGACGTCGGGTCCTATCGCGGCTCGACATAGACACGATACACAAATCGAGAAAAGAAAAAGGATCGGTTGCAACGGTGACGGAAAACACGAGAAGATTGGCGACGGCCATTAGTAGACTACACGCAAACGGGAAAGCTACCGGATGATAGGTCGCTAGCCCATCGGGTCGAAAAGAACTGCTGTCTTACGCATTAATAAACAATACATTGTACAGAAGGTCTTTTGATCGAAATGTGGCTAAGGTGCCTAAGCGGGTCGAGGCCCGTGAAATTGTTAAAGAGGTGCATTCGGGACTCGTGGCGCTCACCGGTCGGGTCCAGAAGATGAAAATGAAAATTAAAAGACTAGGGTACTACGGCCCTCGATGATGGCCAGATTGCATGAAAATCGCCGAAGGCGTCATCGATGCCGAGTGCACGGAGTGGTTCTACACCGACCTCCGAATGTGCTACATCAGACAATTGCGTCGTGGCCATTTGAATGTTGGGGCACGGATATAGTGGGTCCGATAGAACCACGCATCTTCGAAAGGACATCGCTTCATTCTTGCGGCTACGGATTACTTTTCCGAGTGGGCGGAGCGGTTCCGCTTAGAGAAGTGAAAGCACACCACGTGCTACGGTTTTCGAGAACCGAGTTGTCTACCGTTTCGGAGTGCCGCGCGGGATTATCTCGGATAATGGGTCGGCATTCGAAGCACGCAAATCGATAATTTTGTCGGGAGACACGGAATCGGCGGCGATACTCGACAATTTACTACCCAGAGCAAACGGCCTCGGCGAGGCTTTTAATAAAACCCTCGTTCAAATCTTAAAGAAAACTTTGGACGATAATAAGAGAAATTGGCACGAGAAGTTGTTAGAAGCCTTATGGGCCTACGGACAACCTTCGAACTCCTACTCGAAGCTACACCTTACGCTCGGTGTATGGGTCCGAGCGGTGTTACCTTTAGAGGTTCGGCTTCCTTCACTCGGAATTGCGGTTGCAAACAAAATCACGACGGAAGAGAACGCCAAATTACGGCTAGAAGAATTAGAAAGCATGGAAGGAAAAGACTTGCGGCGCAACGAAATTTAGAACTATACCGAGCTAAGATGGTTCGAGCCACGACAATGGCGGGTCCGCTCGAGAACCTTGAAAGTTGGTGACTTAGTTCTCGTTCTCGAGACACTATCCTTGCACACCGCGAGATAGGAGGAAAATTTGAACCCACTTGGGAAGGGCCGTTTGTGGTTGAAGCGGTATACTCGGGAGGTTCTACCGGCTAGTGAATTGTCGGGGAGAACGACATATGCTTCGATCCGACGGACGATACTTGAAAAAGTATTACGTTACTGATGTTTCGAAGGAATGAATTCTTCATCCCTAAGAAACACGGGCGAAAGTAATTACTTATGATTGGAGTCGAACCCAAAAATAATAAAATGTGCTAAAATAAATAAAATCATGATAATAAAGTTTTCCTTGTTTTCTTTTCCAAATCAAAATCTCTTTTACGATCTTATCCCACTTCATTCTGTTAAATTTGAAAGTACAAAAAATATAATATATAAAAAAAATATGTCTTTAATAAACATTTTCTTAATGTTCTTGTTCTTAGTACGACCCACGATCCTTTTCCTTGTCTTTTCGCGGGGAAATGTCGAACGGGCGGTTGGTCCTGAACTTTAAGAATGGCGTAAGCCTTGCACTCGATGAAAAGAGGGTGAAAGATGGAGCGATAATCGAGATTGACTCGGATTTCGCACCAGCGGGCCTACAGTACGAGGAAAGTGATTGGGTCCCGATTGATGAGAAGAGCTGCCGGAGCGAGACGGTGATGAAAGTGGGTGGCCCGAGCCACCGATCCGGCGACGAAAAGAAAAACAAACGGCGAAGAAGACGAGAGAATCGAAGTACGTAGTCGCTACGGCGAGAGGCGAGCTTGTCGGCGACGCGCCCGCGAAACTCGGGAAGTTCGAAGAGCTACTCTCACGGCAACGCAACGAAGAAATAAGAATCGCCGTATCCGTAAGATGTTAACAAAACTAGGCGCGGACCGGCGCGACGAGACGATTGCTAATGCCGGTACATACACTTCGAGGACACGGTTCACCGGGAACACGAAGAAAGGAGGCCGGCTCTAGGATAACGAGAAGAACCGGGGAAATCTCGAAAAGATCGAAGAAGAAGAAGGCTACCACGCCACCGGATAGAACCACCAGGTAATGCATGACCTTGTTGCGAAGCAACCCGGGGGATGTCACGACGGAGCATCATCCACGAGGAGCCGAGGTATGCGGGGAGAACGTGAAGGGATTGAGCCGTATATCCCACAATATGTCACCGAGGCCTCGCCATCGCGGATCATTCCGGAATACGAAGTTTGGAGAGAATGCGAGAATGTTGAAAAGAAAACCTTTGAATACTTCGAGAGAATTAGAGGCGAGAAGAATCGATATACTTAGAGGGCCTCGAGCTACATACGGACGTATTCTCGGAAGTATGAACAACGACAAATCGTGGATTGCATCCGGGATTTGAAAAGAATGGGCCGAGCGGGCCGCTAGAGGAAAACACATACTCGGAACCCCGGAGATGGATGCCGGGGAAGGGAAGAATCACGATACGATGTGGATCTTGTTACGACTTTGCGGAAGACGGGAAGGGAAACCCACGGGAATACTCCGTCATGGGCGAGTGGATCCGATGCCATTAGTCATCGAGAGAATGGTAAAGAGATTGATAACATGGAGAGTGCTGCCGGCGGATTGCATGCCGAATAGTTGCATTATCAACATCTACTGAGCGGGGTGATTGCATACCCCCACACATAGATCACCACGACTTTGTCGGACCTTTACTGCACGGTCTCTTTCCTGAACGAGTGTAACATCATGTTCGGATCGACCTCCGGATAGCGAGGCCCGGGTGAGTTCCGAGGGCCGGTGAAGATACCTTTACCGGTAGGTTCCGTCATGATGCGAAGGGCGACGGAGCGAGATATCGCTAAGCATTGCATACCGGGAGTACCGGTGAAGCGGATCTCGGTTACTTTCGGAAGGATGGACGACGGGAAGACACCTTACCATTTCCGGCCGGACCGGAGCTAGAGAGCCTCCGGCCTTACGAGTTTGTGAGTTACATGGGAGATATCACACCTCCGACGTACATCCAGCACGGCATCCTTGCCAAGGATGGCTTGGAAGGTGATGTTATTAACTATGTACCCTTATTCGGACATGGATTTTTGACGGATGCTTCTTTTGATGGATCGACGAAGATCATACATAGTCCATTTTGAGTCTACATGGATTGTATGAAATATATGCCGGATCGAGTTGTATGATGTATCTTCGACATGATTGGAATGAAAGTGACCATGTCACATTCTTGGCCTTCACCTCTTTTGTGCAAATTGAGTGAGGAAACGCCATTAAAGTTAAATGAACTTCGAACAAAGAACGAGAAAAGAAATAAAAAAAAGAATAAAAGAAAACTTTCCTTAAAAATCTAAAAATGACGAACACCAAATTCACATGGACACTAAACAAACGATAAAATAAAATTTGAATCGTTAAAGGACAAACAAAGTGAACATAGATTTCAAATCCGAAATCCACTCTCGATCGAATTTCAAATTTGATCTTTCCAAATTTCAAATCGAATTTCAATCGAATTTCGAATCCAATCTTGATCGAATTTCGAATTTGATCTTCCAAATTCAAATCGAATCTAAATCAAATTTCGAATTCAATCTTTCCGGATTTCGAATCTCGATCGAATTTCGAATTCGATCTTCCGGATCTCGAATCGAATCTCGATCGAATTCGAACTCGACCTTCCAAATACGAAATTCAATCCGTTCTACTCTCTCCCTTGTACGGGATGGAAGCGGTTGATTCCATTGACACGGATCGAATGCGATGGCGAGGAATTATATCCGATCCGAACCGGTGACTTCCGATCAGACTCTTTTGAACGGGGTATGTAACATCTACATATTCCCTCTAATCCATTTCCTTCCATGAAAGTCTTTTACAACTTTCATGAAATTCTCGAAATACCAAAATTCTACACTTTTCGAATCAACATTACAAATCTTTGCGAAGTCAATGACTATCAAAATTCAAACTTTTGGGTCGAGGATTTTACATCCGAGACTGCATTGCTTTAGGATCCTTTCCTATCGCAATGAAATACATCAAATCAAACTTTTGGGTCGAGGATTTTACATCCAGGCTGCATTGCTTTAGGATCCTTTCCCTATCGTGATGAAGTACATCAAAATCAAACTTTTGGGTCGAGGATTTTACATCGAAGCTGCATTGCTTTAGGATCCTTTCCCTATCGCAATGAAGTACATCAAAATCAAACTTTTGGGTCGAGGATTTTACATCCGAAGCTTGCATTGCTTTAGGATCCTTTCCCTATCGCAATGAAATGCATCAAAATCGAAACTTTTGGAGTCGAGGATTTTACATCCAAGCTGCATTGCTTTAGGATCCTTTCCACTATCGCAATGAAATACATCGAAATCAAACTTTTGGGTCGAGGATTTTACATCGAGGCATTGCTTTAGGATCCTTTCCTTATGCGATGAAATACATCAAATTAAACTTTTGGGTCGAGGATTTTACATCGAGACTGCATTGCTTTAGGATTCTTTCCCTATCGCAATGAAATACATCGAATTCGAACTTTTGGAGTCGAGGATTTTACATCGAAGGCTGCATTACTTTAGGATCCTTTCTCTATCGCAATGAAATACATCGAAATCGAACTTTTGGGTCGAGGATTTTACATCAGAGGCTGCATTGCTTTAGGACCCTTCCCTATTGCAATGAAATACATCAAATTCGAACTTTTAGGTCGAGGATTTTACATCCGAGGCTGCATTGCTTTAGGATCCTTTCCCTATCGCAATGAAGTACATCAAATTCAAACTTTTGGGTCGAGGATTTTACATCGAGAGCTGCATTGCTTTAGGATCCTTTGCCTATCGCAATGAAGTACATCAAAATTCAAACTTTTGGGTCGAGAATTTTACATCCGAGACTGCATTGCTTTAGGATCATTTCCCTATCGCAATGAAATACATCAAATCAAATTCTTGGGGTTGAGGATTTTACATCCGAGACTGCATTGCTTTAGGATCATTTCCCTATCGCAATGAAATACATCAAATTCAAACTTTTGGAGTTGAGGATTTTACATCCGAGACTGCATTGCTTTAGGATTCTTTCCCTATCGCAATGAAATACATCAAATTCAAATTTTTGAGTTGAGGATCTTACATCCGAAACTGCATTGCTTTAGGATTCTTTCCCTATTGCGATGAAATACATCAAAATCAAATTCTTGAGGTTAAGGATTTTACATCCAATACCGCATTGCTCTGAGATCTCTCCTCGATTGTAATGATTCAATCCAATCGATTCGATTTTCTTTTGAGGTTGACGATGTTACATCTAAAACCACAAAATTCCAATTTTCATTTCAAGTTCAAATCCCTTCAAATTAATTTTGACAAAACTTCAATCTAAATTGAAACTCCAAACTAAAATCTAAGCTCACACATAAAAAATTAAACTAAAATAAAATAAAATCTAAATTAAAATTCCCCCAAGTCATGTGATTTGAGATTCACCTCCTTTTCCTTTCCCCAGCGAGAGTTCAGGAATCTCCAGTCTCAGAGATATAATTGACACTCCCCAGCGGAAATTCTTCTACTTCGTCCTAAGTTTGTCACTTGGAAATCTGTGTTGGTTTTGTTGATCGCTTCGGTCAACACCAATACGCGCGGTGTGCTCCGTCAGCTCACCACACCTATTGGGGGTCCATTTGTTGACCTCATTTTTGATGAGGTCTTCTCTTCTCTTTAGTACTTAGGATCTAGCCTTAGGCTTTTCCTTTAACTATCTTAGAGGATTAGAATTGGGACCCACCACTTAGAAATTCAAACCACTTCTCAACTCCTGCAAACTCCACGAAACTTGATTGTAGACCCCTAATCACCTAGAGGGTTGAAATCGAATGTGGAAGTTTAAAGGATGAGTTCTTATAGGACTCTTTGGCCTTAGGATTACCACAGGTGGCCTGGTGCAGTGAAGGGGCTGACTTACACACACACTACACCTATACACTACACTTACACACACCTATACCTAACTTGACCTCTCGACTCATGTAGGTGATTCACATGGATGGTCCTTAACCCCTAAGCCCTTGGGTCAGAGGGTTAGGAACAACATAGTGGATGCCTCGAATGAGTCCCTTCATGGCTCATGTGGGCTTGATGTGGCTTCATGGCTCGACCAAAATGATTTCATTCCACTCAAGTTTACCCAATCTTCAATTTTCCAAATTTTTAATTTTTGACCCCAGGGACCCTACACACTTCTAACTACCCATAGCCTTGAAATTACCCGAATTTTTCAAAATCACCTAAATTACCCAAGATTCCCCAAAATCAATCCCAAACATTTCCAAATCACTCAAATTGATCATCCATACCCAAAAATATTAAAAATTCCAAAAATACCTCCCAATACCCTCCAAATACCCAAAATACCCCTCTTGACCCAAAAATCCAAAAATTCAGAAAATTCCCAGAAAATTCAAGAAAATCCCAAATATTCCTAATTTCATTTTGTCCAACTACACCATGGGCCAATTTTGTCAATTTACCCTACTTTTGTCAAAACCCCCAATATGACCCATTTTAACCTAAAGTGAACCCAATGTCAAGCCAAACCTACCCAATTGACCCAAATTCTGGTCCAATTCAATTCTAAACTTCAATTCAACATTCCCAATACCAATCTAGACCAAATCCAAGTCAATTTGATTGACATTTGGATCCAATTTCACTTTTGGCCTTAAAGCCCAATTTGGACCCATGACCCGAGCTTAGCTCAAACTCACCCGATTCAACTCCAATTAACTCTAAATCTTTTCTAAATCTTCCTTAGCATCCCCACGAAGCAAAACACTAACATGATTTTCCCAAAATTTAGACCCAAACCCCACTCAAATTCAACCCAAAGCTAAAAGGCCCAATTTTGACCTAAACCCAAACCTAACCCAAATGAGCCCAAACCCCAAAATCAAATCCCAACCAAAGTCAAAACCTCTTTGAAACACTCCCATAAACATTTCTCAACATTAGTTTTACATCAATTTTAACCCTAGCCCAACATTGGCCCAACTTGGCCCACTTGGACCTATATTGGCCCATTCACCAAAAGAACCCAAATTTAACCCAATCCAAACCCAAATCACCCCCAATTTGCATCAAGTCACTCATGACACATCCATGAGCTAAACCCAACAATTATTTGGCCCAACCTCTTTACAAAATTTCATCCCAAAATCCATTTTAAAATTCAAAAGCCCACTTTCCTAAACCATCTTAAAAGCCCATCTAAAACCATTTTAAAAAGCCCAAAATCTACCCTAAAGCCCACATGACATCTCCACTTGCCATCCACTTAATAAAAGCCATTCCCTAAGTCCTAAATTCACCATCAAATTATTCCAAATCAAGTTTCATACAAATTTCCATCAAATTACCAAAAATTCCTAAAATCTATTTCCATGAAATTGACTCCACTTTTCCCAAGCCAAAGGTGAGCCATGCAAGCCATGGACAAGCCACATGAAGCCATGGAAGGCTTGACATGTGATCAAACCATTAATGGCAAAAGGAGGGGCCCCTTTCCTAATCCTTCTTAAATCCTTTTTTACCTTAAGCATGTCGCACACTAAACCATGCTTAGCCACCTCATCATGGATGGAGACCACACCATTCTCTCTTGGGCTGACCCAAGTGACCCTTTTCAGCCCAAGACCAGGCCTTGGGTGGTGAACCTAGCCCAAAACCATGGGTTGACTCATTTGAACCCAAAATGGTCTTCCCCCCATTCCATTTCAATCCAAGCTCTTTACACATGACATTTGCCAATTGCTTGCACCAAGTCCCAGCCCTGACCCACCTGACCTTGAGGGTGACCCATGCCTGGCCGGCCGGCCACCAGGCCGCCGGAAAACACCATGGCCGAGAGCTCACATGTGAGCCAACTTTGGAATTCTCCCTTGTCGAGTCGCCCCATCCCCAGTGGCCATTGTAGCTGTTCTTCTCTTGCAAGAGCAGGCTGATCCCAAGCCCTAACTCTCCACAGGAGGCCCTCCACCCTCTCCTATTTAAACACCACCCCCTCTCGGCCATGAGAGGTGTCTGAAACAAACCTTAAGGAAACTACGCCAAAATTGTTCCAGACTACTCCCCATACACAGAGCACTTGATCCCCACTGAAATCCCCCTGCCATTTCTTCTCTGTGAGCTCAATTTCGGAGTTGAAGTCCAAGCCCAAAACCAGGACACTTCTCCACGGTGAGCCAATCCCCAAATTGATTGGTTCTACACCTTCACCGGACCGAGGAAGGTGTCCACCAGCAAAAGCCTCATCTCCGGGCCACCCGGTTGCTCCGGCCTCCAAGCTTTGTGATCGAGCTGTGGTCGAAATCCTACCTAGGCAATTCACCGGACCAGGAGACTTCATGCGGAGCTTGCTTCGGGATCCAATCGAAGGTGCAACAACCCTCGGATCGAAGCCGCACTTCTCCGAGCAAAGGTATGGCCTCACTCTTCTTCCCGAGCTTCGAACATTCTCCATTTCTATTGCGTAAATTTCATCCCACATAAACCGTATGGATGTGTTCGTCTTCTCGAGACGAATCCATAGAAGCATAAGAACATGAAAATCCATTGAGTATCGAGTGAGATCTTAGGGATTTAGTGTGGACGGCTCTCGGGTGAGGACGCTCGGGGACGATGAACGGATGCCGTCCATTCAATACACGCGCGGACTGACGGCTCAGATGGCGTCGGACCAGAAGACGGTACGGGAACAGCGGGGCCCGGGCTGCTGACTCAAGCGGCGGCGTCGAATGTGAGCGCGACGCGTGTGCGTTCGGAGATGCCTAGGATGACGCGGCGCCGCGTGGATAAATAGAAAATTAGGGGTATTTTCTATTTATTTAATTCCCTAAACTTCAAAAAATCATAACTTTGTGTAGAAAAATCATAAAAATAAAATAAAAATACCCTCTTGCTCAGTGAACAAAGGAGAATAATGTGGAAAAGAAATCATTTAATTTCATCAAGTATTTTATTTTTAATAATTTATTTACTCTCTGCATATTTTTAATTCTCCATGCATGTATACAATTCACCATGGCATGAGACCATAGGGCTTTTGAAGCCTCCGAATTTGGGAACATTCCTGAATTTTCCAAAGTCGAGGCCATCCTATGAAAAGTTATTGATTTTTCAAATTCATGTTACTTGTTTTGAGTATTTTAATTCCAATAAATAGCATGTTGTGAAATAAATTCTAGGAAAATTTGGTGATGTTCCTTATGACCGAGAGGACCCTAAGAAAAATAGGTTTTGAGTTAGTTCATTTAAAACAACCCTAATTGGCTTAAACACCCAAAATGGATCTCTAATTAATTAGAGCTAACCATACATCAAATTGACTCTGAAATCAATTCTCCACTGACTTTTAGGATCAGAGGAACCCACCATAAAAATTTGAGGTCAATTGGACTTGGTTAGCCTACTTAATTGGGTTGATTAAGCCGATTTAGCCATTTTAAACTTTAAAAATTCATAACTTTCAAAATATCTTTCAAAAATTCACCAAATTGGTTTTGGAGCCACTCTGATATTAGGGGAATTTAAGAAAATTAAAATTTCAATTTTCTAAAAAAGTTGATTTTTAATATTATTTTAATATTTTTAATAATTAAAAAATAATAAAAATCACAAAAATAATAAAATTCACCAAAATGTCACATTTTGAATTTTAATCACTTAGGAATAAACCCCATATTTTTCTTAGGTCTATTTAGTGAGATATTAAATTTTAAAGCTCTAGGGTGATTTTAAAATTAAAAAATGTATTTTCTAGCATTTTCACTAAAATAATTATGATAAATCATAGAAAAATTAGAAAATTGCAAAATTCGATTCTCTGATTTCCTTGATATCGGAGAGATTTTTGAAAAATATAAAATTCATTTTTCAACATTTATTTTATTTTTAAATTAATTAACACTCCAAAATTTAAAATAATTATAATAAAAATAATATAATTCAAAAAATTACCAAAATTGGTCCAAGTGGTCCTCTGGTCATTAGGAATGTCCCCTAATTTTCTTAAGGACAGAAACTTTCCCTTGGTCATGTTATTAAATTTTCCTTGGAAATCTCTATTTTCTACCAAAAATAATTATATAAATAAATTAAATACGAGAAAAATCACATTTTCTCCTCTCATGTCTTTATTGACATATGAGTGAAGTCACATAAAAATTTCAAGTTCATTTGAGTTCAATTTAGTGAGTTATGAAATTATTAAGCTTAAAGGGTAAAGTGGTAATTAAAATTTTAATCCTTAATTAAAACTTTAGGTTTAATAAAAAAATTAATAAGTAAAATATTTGATCCTAATCGATTTGGATGATTGAAATTTAAATAATTAAAGGGTAAAAATCCATTAAGCAATTTAAAATAATTAAACCTTAATTAAATAATTGATTAAATTTGGAAGAATAATAAAATTGGAATTATTAAAATAGGGATATTATTAGGAAGAGATTTATTCTTTAATTTAAAAATCCCTAAATTAATCATCTCATTAATATTCAATTCTTAATTAAAATGATAACTCAAATTCAAAATATTAAAAGACTTAATCATTAAACTAAAATTAAATTATTAAACTCTTTTAAAATTTCAATTAAAATTAAAAATAAAAAAAATTAAAAATTAAATTAAATTAAGTAAATTAAATTGAATTAAATTAAATTAAATTAAATTAAAATTAAAAGTTGAATTAAATTAAAGATTAAATTAAATTAAATTAAATAAACAAATTAAATTAAATTAAATGAATAAATTAAATTAAATTAAATTAAATAAATAAAATCAAAATTAAATTAAGTTAAATTAAATAAAATAAAATAAAATAAAATAAAATAAAATAAAATTAAATTAAATTAAAGGAAATTAAATCAAATTAAATTAAAATTAAATCAAATCAAATTAATTTAATTTAACATCAAATCAAACTAAATTGAATTAAATTGAATTAAATTAAATTAAAACTCAATTAAATTAAATTAAATTAAATTAAGTTGAATTAAATATAACATCACCAAAGACATAAAGAATTCAAAATAAATCTAAAATAACTTGAACACTATTCCAAATTAATTGAAATTAAACTAAATCACAAACCATTTGAATATCAATTTACTCTCGAAAGCTTTAGTTATCATAACTCCTAAATAGGATATTAAATGAAATGTTACTTCACTTATAGGACATTCAAACATCCTAGTTCACTAAGTAAGATAATAACAAAACTTAACTAAACCTCGGACGATCAATTCATTTGTGTAATTGAATTCATTTGGACTTAAAACAATCATAGAAATATTGAAAAGATGTTTAAGATTCTTCTTAAGCACTTCCTCAATATGATAGGATATTTATAAGAACATTTGAACTCAATTGTTCTTTGATGAAGAAAATCGTCCTCAAACCAAAACACAAAGACCTAGACGTCATAGGAAATGACTAGCTATAGGATTAGGAACTTGGTAGAAAACCATAACCCTTCCCTTAGCTTTACCTAGGAACTTGCTTAAATATTCTAATTGTGTTTTAAGTGCAGCTTGGAATGACGGGAAGACCCTCCAGGTACGCTTTTATTTTATTGCGATTTACTTTCTTGCAATTTACATTATTGCAATTTATTTAACCGCATTGCACTTACTTTTCTTGCATGATAAACAATTGTTGCATGAAAACCCACACCTTTAGGATAGTCCCTAAAACTGAAACCAAAACTAAGTTAAAAGTCATTGCAAGATAAAATTCACCGCCACAACATTTCGAAATATAAAACAACTCAAAATTTAATCACAAACAGAACACAAAACTACAATTACAATTAAATTAAAACATCCTCGTTGGATGATCGGGAATACCTCGGATGATGTAACCTACGTGTTGCTAACGGGATTTCCCACGGTCTAAATGAAAGTGTGGAACTCATTCGAGTTGAGTTTAGCAAATTCATCCGGACTAAGTGAATCCGATAAAAATAATGATGCGGAAGGATGGAACCGTGGGATCTTAACCGGTGTCGTTATAATCAACTTTAAGATTTGTTTTAATTAAAACGTAAAAAACACTTGGAAATTAAGATTTTCTCTAAACCAAAACACTTTTCTCATCCCCAGATTTATGACTTCTAAAACTAAAACTCTGCAACAACAAGGAGCTCGGAGCATGGTGGGCAGCACGGCCATTGTCATCAGTGAAAACTCGAGTCTACTTAACAAAACTTTCCTAGAATTAAACAACAAAGCCATAACACTTCGAGGTAGTTTGCCTAGTGCAACATAAACCCTCAACTCTTTGTTAGGCATTTGCATTGTAAATTAAGCCCTAACCGGTCTTAGGATTCCGAGGTAGTCGTCCGATACGACATAAACCCTCACATCTTCCAGGCCATTTGTATGATCATGTCATACGGATATATGCCCTAATTAATTAAAATTGGCAAGATTGAAATACTAAATAAAAATTAGGACTTTCCTAAATCCAAACCAAACAATAGGATAGTCAGGAAATTACCGAAGTTCACTTCGAATCCGTAATTTCTCCTACCTTTCGTCCTTTGAATTCTCAAAACAAAATGTTTTAAACTTGATCCATTCCCTATTGAAATTCCAAAATTCAATCCTTTGAAAACTTAAACCTTGAAATTCTTGAGAGCAGAACTACTGATTATTATCGAGAGTTTTCTTAGGTGATTCCGGTCACTTAAGATGTAATTAACTATAGGGGCTTGCCCTTATAGGGAATTTTAAAGAACCCGAGTAATATAAACCCTTGTTTAATGCTTTCATATTAAGCAGGGGAATTTGTCGGCTTATAAAATTGGTTCGCAGACCAAACGGATGTCACAAATCTTCTAGTTTATTTAATCGAGCCCCACCATCAAGCAGTGTGTCTATCCTTAGGGATAGATACATGGTTCATGGTGCGGTGCTCGTTTATATAAACTATTTGGGATGTGAGATCGGTTTAATCTTATATCTTAAAACCTTCAAATTTAAAATTATTTTCAAAATCAAATACTACTTTTCAAAATTATTTATTTAAACTAAAAATTCACCGACAACTTCTGTTAGGCGACCCCCTTTTCAAAATAAAAACACACAACCTAAAAATAAGCCGTACAATCCCAAGCTGCACTTAAACACAATTTAGTATATTTAATCATTTAAAGCAAGTTCCTAGGTAAAGCTAAGGGAAGGGTTATGGTTTTCTACCAAGGTCCTACTCCTATAGCTAGTCATCTCCTATGACGTCTAGGTTCTTGTGTTTTGGTTTGAGGACGATTTTCTTCATCAAAGAACAATTAAGTTCAATTGTTCTTATAAACATCCTATCATATTGAAGAAGTGCTTAAGACGAATCTTAAACATCTTTTCAATACCTCTAGGATTGTTTTAAGTCCAAGAGAATTTAATTATAGAAAATGAATTAATCATCCAGGAGTTCAAGTTTTGTTATCTTGCTAAGTGAACTAGGACATTTGGATATCCTATGAGTGAAGTAATACTTCACTTAACACTCCCTTTAGGAGTTATGACAACATGAGCTTTTGAGGGCAAATTAATGTTCAAGTGATTTGTGATTTAATTTAATTTCAATTAATGGGTTTAAGTTTGGAATAGTGTTCAAGTTGTTTTAGATTTATTTTGAATTCTTTATGTCTTTGGTGATGTTATATTTAATTCAATTTAATTTAATTTAATTTTAGTTTAATTTAATTTGGTTTAGTTTTACTTTCAATTTAATTTTAATTTTATTTTAACTTGATTTTATTATTATTTTTTTATTTCATCTAATTTGTTTTAATTTAATTTAATTTTATTTATTTTAAAATGTTTTAATTTAATTTAATTTAATTTAATTTAATATGTTTTAATTTAATTTAATTTAATTTAGTTTAATATATTTTAATTTAATTTAATTTAATTTAGTTTAATTTAGATTTAATTTAAATTTAATTTAAATTTTAAATTTTAATTTAATATTTTATATATATTTTTTTATTTTAAAGATGATTTAATTTAATTGTTAAAGTATTAATTTAATTGAAATTTTGGAAGGATTTAATTTAAATGTTTTAATCTTTAATTTAATTTAATGATTAAGTCTTTTAACATTTTAAATCTTTAATTTGGATTATCATTTTAATTAGGAATTAAATGTTATTGAGGTGATTAATTTAGAAATTTTTTTAAATTAAAGAATAAATCTCTTCCTAATAATATCCCTATTTTAATAATTCTAATTTTTTTATTATTCTTCCAAGTTTAATCAATTATTTAATTAAGGTTTATTTTAATTATTTTCAAATTGTTAGGTAGGTTTCCACCCTTTAACTACCTAAGTTTCAAACATCCAAAATCAACTTAGTATCAAATATTTTACTCACCCTTTTAATTAAACCTAAAATTTTTAATTATAGGTTAAAATTTTAATTACCATTTTGCCCTTTAAATTTACTAATTTCATAACTCACTAAATTGAGCTTAAATGAATTTGAAATTTTTATGTGACTTCACTCATATATCAATCAAGACATTAGAGGAGAAAATGTGATTTTTCCGTATTTAATTTATTTATGTAATTATTTTTGGTGGAAAATAGGGATTTTCAAGGAAAATTTAATAATATGACCAAGGGAAAGTTTCTGTTCTTAAGAAAATTATGCGACATTCCAAATGACCAGAGGACCACTTAGACCAATTTTGGTGATTTTTTGAATTATATTATTTTTATTTTAATTATTTTGAGTTTTGGAGTATTAATTAATTTAAAAATAAAATAAAGGTTAAAAAATGAATTTTATATTTTTGAAAAATCTCTCTAATATCAAGGAAACCAGAGAACCAATTTTTATAATTTTCTGATTTTTGTTTGATTTATTAGAATTATTTTAGTGGAAATACTAGAAAATACATTTTTTTATTTTAAAATTATCTGAGGACTTTAAAATTTGATATCTCATCATAGAGACTTAAGAAAAATATGGGGTTTGTTCCTAAATGATTAAAATTCAAAATGTGACATTTTGGTGAATTTTATTATTTTTGTGATTTTTATTATTTTTTAATTATTAAAATATTAAAATAATGCAAAAAATCAACTTTTTTAGAAAACTACAATTTTAATTTTCATAAATTCCCTTTATATTAGAGAGGCTCCAAAACCAATTTGGTGAATTTTTGAAAAGTATTTTCAAAGTTATGAATTTTTGAAGTTTAAGTTTGGCTAAATGGCTTAATCAACCCATTTGATAGGGCTAACCAAGTCCAATTGACATCAAACTTTTATTGTGGGTTCCTCTGATCCTAAAGGTCAGTGGAGAATTGATTTTAAGTCAATTTGATGTAATATTAGCTCTAATTAATTAAAGTTCCATTTTGGGTGTTTAAGCCAATTAGGGTTATTCCAAGTGAGTTAACTCAAAACCTATTTTCCCTAGGGTCCTCTGGTCATAAGAAACCTCTCCAAATTTTCCTAGATTTTATTTCACAATATGCTAATTATTGGAATTAAAATACTCAGAATAATGACCTAGAATTGAAAAATCAATAACTCTTCGTAGGGATGGCCTCTGACTTTGGAAAATTCAGGGAATGTCCCCAAATTCAGAGGCTTCAAAAGCCCTATGGTCTCATGCCATGGTGAATTGTATACATGCATGGAGAATTGAAAATGTGCAGAG
>JAKZJZ010000059.1:0-128495 GCA_022702705.1 Papilionanthe hookeriana x Papilionanthe teres
AAAGAGAAAAAGTGAGATATAGAGGGGAAAAGAGATAGAAAGATAGAATGCAAGAGAGTGTGGGAGTGAGGGAGGAAGAGAGAGAGAGACATAGCAAGAGAGAGAAGATAAAGTGAGAAAGGAAGGGAATGAAAGGACGAAGTTTGAGGTTAATCAGAGTGAGAGAAAAAAGTGGGAGAGAGATAGAAGGTGAGAGAGGGAGAGAGAAAGAAGGTGAGTGAGCAAGAAGGAGAGGCAGGGATCAAGGGACAAGGAGAGAGGGTAGAGATAGAGAGAGTTGGAAGGAGAGAGGAAGGGAAGGAGTGATTATAAGAGATATGGAGAGGAGTTAGTAGTAGAGAAGGGATAGCAAGAGAAGAGATGTGAGAGAGATTGAGCGAGAGAGCATGGGTGAGTTAGAGACAAAGATATAAAGAGAGTTGAGAGAGAAATATAAATAAAAAGAGGTTGGAAAGATAGAAAAAGGGAGAAAAGGAGAGGCAGAGTGAGGTAAGGAAGGATGGATTTAAGAAAGGAGAGAGAGGGAAAGTGAGTGAAAAGAGAGAATGAAGAGAGGGGGCGATAGAGGGAAAAGAGTAAAAGAAAGTGTGAGAAGTACTTAAGTGAGAGAGGTAGGAATGGATAGAGTGAGTGAAAGAGCGAAGGAGGATAAGCGAGAGAGGGGTAGGGTGAGAATGAGAAAGAGGAAGGGGGAGAATGAGTGTTATATAGTGGTAGAGAGAAGTGTGTTAGAGAGAGCAAGGAAAAGAGCGAAAAGGGTGGAAGTGTGTGAGAAAGAGAATAGCTCCATGTGCGAGAGAGAGATGGAGGGCAAGAGAAAGGGAGGTATGGAGAGAGAAGAAGAGAAAGAAAGTGAGAGAGAGAGAGAGAGAGAAGTGAGAGGGGAAAGATAAGTTAGAGAGAATAGAGAGAGTGGAAATAGTGAAGGCAATAGAGTAGGATGGAGTGAGAGAGAGAGTGAGGGGGACAGAAGGAGGGAGAGAGGGAGATAAGCATTAAAAGATGAAGTTAGAGATATAGAGAGAGCAAAAGAGAAGTAGAGAGGGAAAGAAAGAGAATAGCGTAAAGATAAAAAGAGAACCGTGTCAGAACGTGATTGAGATAAAAAGTTGTGGAGTGAGTGAGAAGAGAGAAAAAAGAGACGAGAGAGAGGGCAAGAGTTAGAGAAAGAGAGATAATTCATAAGAGAGAGTGGTAGGAATTGTGAGAGTGAAGAAGGTGGGAAGAAATGACAAATTAAATGGGGGGAGGAGAGGGAGAGAGGAGGGAGAACGTGAGTGAGATGGAGGTGGAGAGAATTAGAGAGAAATAAAAGAGTGAGAGAGAGAGAGAGAGAGAGAGAGAGAGAGAGAGAGAGTGTAGAGATCCATGAGAAAGGGAGAGCTGGAGGGCACGAGAGCGAGAGAGGGATAGAGAATGAGAGAAAGAAAGAGTGAGAGAAAAGAAGAAGAAGAGAGGGAAGAGAAAGATGAGATGGAGAGAAGGTAGAGAGAGCAAGAGAGTTGTTGGATAAGAGAGGAGATGGCAAGAGAGAAAGAGAGGGTGAGAGGGCTAGAAAGAGATCAATACTAGAATGAAATGAGAGATTGAGAGATATAAAGAGGGCAAAATAGAAGAAGAGAGAACAAGTGGTAGAAGGAGAGAGAAGATTACAAGAATGAGCTTGAAAGAAAGAGAGATAGAAAGATGAAGAGACAAATAGAGAGTGTGACAAAGAGATAAATAGGAGAGTTTAAGGCAGATAAAAAGAAAATGAAGGCGGGATAGAGGCGGAAAGATAAAAGAGTGAAGAGAAAGATGAAGAAAAGAGTGAGATAGTTACATAAATGGATTCAAGAGAAGAGAGAGAGGGAGAGTGAGTGAGAAGAGTAAATGAAGAGTGAGTTTGAGAGAGAGCAAAGAGTAGAAGAAAGTGAGAGAAATACATTAGTGAGAGAGGTAGGAATGGATAGAGTACGAGAAGGAGGGAAGGAGGTTAAGAGAGAGGGGGAGAGTGAGAATGAGAGAGAGAAAGGGGGATAATGAGAGTGAGATAGAGTTAGAGAGAAGTGAGTTAGAGAGAGCAAGAAAGAAAGAGAAAAGAGTGAAAGAGAGTGAGAAAGAGAAGAGCTCCATGAGAGAGAGATAGAAAGAGAATAAGAAAAAGCAAGTGAGAGAGAGAGAGAGCATGCGAGAAGAGAAGGATAAGTTAGAGAGATGAGAGAGAGGGTAAAAGAGAAGGTAATAGACTATGGCAAAGCAAGAGAGAAGCAGAGGGAGCAAAAGATAAGTAGAGAGAGAAAGAGAGAAGAGCATATAGATAAGGAGAGAAGGGTGTGAGAAAGAGATTGAAATAAAGAGAGAGAGAAGGGAGATATGAAGAGAGAGAGAACAAGGGAGGAAGCAAGAGAGAAGGAGAGAGGGATGGAAATAGTGAGTGAGAGATGTAGGAAGTGCAAAAAAAGTAGAGAGAGAAAGAGAGAGTAAGGGGAAGAGGGAGTAAGAAGAGCGTGAGAAAGAGCTTGAAAGAAAGAGGATATGAGAGAGATCGAGACGAGGAGGCAGATAGAAACAGTGTGAGAGAGCTAGAGACGCCGTAAAGATGATAAAACGAGATGCGAGAGGAGAGGAGAGGAGAGAAGGAGGTAGGGAGTGATTAAAGATCGGAGGGGAAAGATGGGGAGTGAGTGAAATTAAAGAGAAAAGAAAGAGAAAGAATAGAGTGAGAGAAAGAGAGAGAATGCATAAGGGAGAGAGAGAGAGAGAGAGAGAGAGGAAAAGAATGAGTAGGGCAAGAAGAAAGGAAGGAAAGAGAGAAGTGTGTGTGTGTGAGGGAGGAAAAATAAGTGTGAGATAGACGTAGAGAGTAGGTAAAAGTGAGAGAGAGTAAATAAAAGAGAGAAGAATGGTAGAGGGTGAGAGAGAGAATGAAAGAGCTATATGACTGAGAGAGAGATGGAGGGAACGATAGAGTGAGGGAGGGAGAGAGAACAAGAGAAAGAAAAAGTGAAAGAGAGAGAGAATAAAGAGAGAAGATAGAGAGGGCAAGAGAGTTGTAGGGAGAGAGAGATGTTAAGAAAGGAAGAGAGGAGAGAGATATATAGAGAGAGCAAAATAGAAGTATATAGAAGAGGTACATGTAGAGAGAGAAGTGTGAGAAAGATCTTGAAAGAAAGAGAGAAGAGAGAGAGAGAGAGAGAGAGAGAGAGAGAGAGAGAGATGAAGAGATATAGAGAGGGTGAAGGAGATATATAAATAGAAAGTGGTTGAGAAAGAGAGAGAAGTCAATAGAAAGAGTGAGGAAGGGAGAGATGAATTCAAGAGAGGAGTGATAAAGGGAGTGAGAGGAGAGAGAATGAAGTGAGAGCATGAGAGAGGGCAAGAGTAGAAGAAAGTGATAGAATACAAACATGAGAGAGGAGGGTAAGAGAGAGGGGGAGAGTGAGAACAAAGAGAGACAAAGGGGTGAATGAGAGTGAGATAGAGGTAGAGAGAAGTGAATAAGAGAGAACAAGAAAGAGAAACAAAATATTGAGAGAGAGTGAGAAAGTGAATAGATCCATGAGTGAGAGAAAGAGATGGTGGGAAAGATAGAAGGATGTATGGAGAGAGAAGAAGAAAAAGGACAGAGCGACAAAGAGTGAGGGGGAGAGAGGAAGGGAGAGAGGGAGATAAGCATGGAAAGATGGAGTGAGAGATATAGAGAGAGCAAAAGAGAAGTAGAGAGAGAAAGAGAGAGAATTGAGTAGAGATGAAGAGATAAGGATGTGAGAAAGTGGTTGAAATAATGAGAGAGAAGAGAGATAGAGAAGAGGCAGATAGAAAGCGTGCGTGAGAGACCAAGAGATTGTAAAATGAGTGAGGCAAATAATAAGATGAAGGAGAGAAGAGGATAGGAGAGGAGAGGAGAGGGAATGGGAGGGAGGGATTGATTCAAGAGTGCAGTAGAGAGATGAGGAGTGAGTGGGAAGTGAGAAGGAGGTGAGTGAAAGAGAGATAATTTATAAGAGAGAGTGCTTGGAAAGGTGAGAGTGAAAGGAGGAAGAAAGGGAAATGAAACGTGGGAGGGAGGGAGAGGGATAGAGGAGGAGAATAAGAGTGAGAGGGAGGTGGAGATAATGAGATAGAAATAAATCAATGAGAGAGAAAGCGAAGAGATACATGAGAGAGGGAGAGATGGAGGGAACAAGAAGGAGTGAGGGAGAGAGAATGAGAGAAAGAAAGAGTGAGAGAGAAAAAAAAGGGAGGGAAGAGAATGATGAGAAGGAAAGAAGATAAAGGGAGCAAGAGAGCTATTGAATGACAAAGAGGGATGGTAAGTTAGGAAGAGAGGGTGAGAGAGAGACAGTGAGAGAGAGATAGATATTGGGATGGAAAGAGAGATTGAGAGATATAAAGAGGGCGAAATTGAAGTGGAGAGAACAAGTGGTAGAAGGAGAGAGAAGAGAATGAGAAAGAGCTTGAAAAAATGACAGAGAAAGATGAAGAGAAAAGTAGAGAGTGAGAGAGATAGATAGGAGGGAGAAGTGTGAGAAGGATCTTCAAAGAAAGAGAGAAGAGAGAGTGAGAGAGAGAGATGAAGCGACATATTGAGAAGGTGAGAGAGTTATATAAATAGAAAGAGGTTGAGAAAGATAGATAAGAGGAGAGAGAGTAAAGCAGGGAGGGATGGGTTCAAGAGAGGAGAGAGAAAGGGAGTGAGTGAGAAGAGAGAACAAAGAGAGAGCATTAGAGAGGGCAAGAGTAGAAGAAGTAAAAGAAATACATAAGTGAGAGAGATAGGAATGGATAAAGTTAGTGAAGGAGAGTAAGAGGGAGAGGGGGAGAGTGAGAACTAGAGAGAAGAGTGAGAATGAGAGTGAGATAGAGGTAGAGAGAAGTGAGTGGGAGAGAGTAAGAAAAAGAGAGAAAAGGGTGAGAGATAGTGAGAAAGAGAACAGCTCCATGAGTTAGAGAGGGAGAGATGGAGGGCAAGAGAAAGGGAGGCGTGGAGAGAGAAGAAGCGAAAGAAAGAGTGAGAGAAGAAAAAGATAAGTTAGAGAGAACAGAGAAAGGGAAAATAGAGAAAGCAAGAGATAGTGAGGGGGAGAGAGGGAGGGAGGGAGGGAGATAAGCATGGAAAGATGGAGTAGAGAGAGAAAAAGAGAAGGGAGTGAGAAAGCAATTGAAATTGGAGAGACCAAAAAAGTAGTAGAGAGAGAAAGAGAAAATGGCATAGAGATAAAGGGAGAAGGGTGTGAGAAAGTGATTGAAATTAAAGAGAGAAGAGAGATGAAGACGTAGATAGAAAGTTTGTGTGAAAGACCCAGAGATTAAATGAATGAGTGGGAAATTATCAAGGGAGAGGAGAGGAGAGGAGAGAGAAAGAGAGGGAGGGATTGATTCAAGAGAGCAGAGAGAGATGAGTGAGTGAGAAGAGAGAAAAAAGAGAGAGTGAGAGAGAGGGAAAGAGTGAGAGAAAGAGAGAGTGGTAGGAAATGTGAGAGTGAAGGAGGAAAAAAGGGCAAATGAAACAAGGGAGGGAAAGAGGGGGAGAGAGTAGGGAGAATGAGAGTGAGATGGAGGTGGAGAGAATGAGAGAAATAAAAGTGTGAGAGAAAGAGAAAGAGAAAAGATCCATGAGAAAGGGAGATGTGGAGAGCATGGGAGGGAGAGAGGGAAAGAGAATGAGAAAAAGAAAGAGAGAGAGAGAAAGAGAGGGTGAGAGAGCGAGAAAAAGATCGACATTGGGATTGAAAGAGAGATTGAGAGATATAACGAGGGCAAAATAGCAATAGAGAGAACTAGTGGTAGAAGAGAGAAGAGTATGAGAAAGAGTTTGAATGAAAGAGAGATAGAAAGATGAAGAGACAAGTACAGAGTGTGTTAGTAGAGATAGATAGGAGAGGTTGAGGCAGATAAGAAGAGAAAGGAAGCTGGGAGAGAGGGCGAAGACGAAGAAGAGAGTGAGAGAGTTAATGAAATGGATTCAAGAGAGAATGAGAGAGAGGGAAAGTGAGTGAGAAGAGAGAATGAAGAGAGAGCACGAGAGAGAGAAAAGAGTAGAAGAATGTGAGTGACATACATAAGTGAGAGAGATAGGAATGAATAGGGTGAGTGAAGGAGCGAAGGAAGTTAAGAGAGAGGGGGAGAGTGAGAATGAGAGAGAGAAAGGGGGATAATGAGAGTGAAATAGAGCTAGAGAGAGGTGAGTGAGAGAGAGCAAGAAAGAGAGTGAAAAGAGAGAAAGTGAGTGAGAAAAAGAAGAGTTCCATGAGAGAGATAGAGAGAGATGAAGGGTAAGAGAGAGGAAGGTATGAAGAGAGAAGAAGAGAAAAAATGTGAGAGAGAGAAGCAAGAGAAGAGAGAGGACAAATAGTGAAGGCAATAGAGTAAGACAGAGCAAGAGAGAAGTAGAGAGAGAGAGAGAGAGCAAATGAGAAGCAGTGAAAGAAAGAGAGAGAAGGGTGTAGAGATAAAGAGAGAAGGATGTGAGAAAGAGATTGAAATAAAGAGAGAGAAGAGAGAGAGCAAGGGAGGAAGCAACAGAGGGAGAGAGAGGGATGGAAAGAATGAGTGAGAAATGTAGGAAGTATGAAAGCAAAGTAGAGTGAGAAAGGGAGAGTAAGGGGTACAGGTAGTAAGTTGTGCGTGAGAAAGAGCTTGAAAGAAAGAGGATGAGAGATAGAGATGAGGCGGTAGATAGAAACTGTGTGAGAGAGCTAGAGATGGATATATTTAGGAGAAAAGATGATGAGTGAGTAAAATGAGAGAAAAAAGAAAGAAAAAGAATAGAGTGAGAGTAAAGAGAGAGAATACATAAGGGAGAGAGGGTCCTAGGTGCGAGTGAGGGAAGGAGGAAGGGAGGGCAAGAGACACATTGTGTGTTTGTGTGAGGGAGGGAGAATAAGTATGAGATAGACGTAGAGAGTGGGAAAAAGTGAGAGAAAGTGAAGGAAAGAAGAATGTTAGAGAGTGAGAGAGAAAAAGAGAAGAACACTATGATTGAGAGAAAGATGGAGGGCATGAGAGAGTGAGGGAGGGAGAGAGAACAAAAGAAAGATGGAGTGAAAGAGAGAGAATAAAGAGGGAAAATAGAGACGTCAAGAGAGTTCTAGGGAGAGATAGATGGTAAGAGATGAAGAGGGGGGAGAGAGATATTTGATGAGAAAGTGTGAGAGATATAGATAGAGCAAAATTGAAGTAGATAGAAAATGTACATGTAGAGAGCGGAGTGTGTTAATGATCTTGAAAGAAAGAGAGAGAAGAGAGAGTGAGAGAGCTGAAGAGACATATAGTGAGCGTGAGGGAGATATATAAATAAAAAAGGTTGATAAAGATAGAAAGAGAGAAGAGGATCGACAGAGTAAGGCAAGGAGAGATAGATTCAAGAGAGAAAGAGAGATAAAGGGAGTGAGTGAGAAGAGAGAATAAAGAGAGACCATGAGAGAGGGCAAGAGTAGAAGAATGTGAGAGAAATACAAAAGTGAGAGAGGAGGGTAAGAGAGAGGGGGAGAGTGAGAGTGAGAATGAGAGAGAGAAAAGGGGAGAATGAGAGTGAGATAGAGGTAAAGAGCAGTGAGTTAGAGAGCAAGGAAGAGAGAGAAATAAGTGAGAAAGCTTGAGAAAGAGAAGAGCTCTATGAGCGAGCGAGAGAGAGGAGAGATGGAGGACAAGCGAGAGGGAGGTTGGAAAGAGAAGAAGAGAAGGAAAGAGTGATAGAAAGATGTGAGAGAAGAAAGTGGGAAAATAACAAAGGCAATAGAGTAAAACAAAGCAAGCAAGATTGTAGGGGAGAGAGGGAGGGAGAGAGGGAGATAAGCTTGGAAAGATGGAGTGAGAGATAAAGAGAGAGTGAAAGAGAATTAGAGAGAGAAAGAGAGAACTGAGTAGAGATGAAGAGAGAAGGATGTGACAAAACGGTTGAAATAAGAGAGAGTGAAGAGGCAGATTGAAAGTTTGTGTGAGAGGCCGAGAGATTGAAAAAAAAATGTGACGCAAATAAAAAGAGAAAGGAGAGAAGTGGAGAGGAGAGGGAAAGAGAAGTAGGGATTAATTCAAAAGAGCAGGAGAGAATGAGGAGTGAGTGGGAAGAGATAAGAAGGAGAGTGAGAGAGAGGACAAGAGTGAGAGAAAGAGAGATAATTCATAAAACAGAGTGCTTGGAAATGTGAAAGTGAAAGGAGGAAGGAAGGGAAAATGAAACGAGGGAGGGAGAGGGAGAGAGGAGGCAGAAACGAGAGTGAGATGGAGGTGGAGATAACGAGAGAGAAATAAATCAGTGAGAGGGAGAAAGAGAAGAGATCCATGAGTGAGGGAGAGTTGAAGGGAGTGAGAATGAGAGAGGGAAAGAATATGAGAGAAAGAAAGAGTGAGAGAGACAAGATGAAGAAGCGAGTGAAGAGAAATAAGAGATAGAAAGAAGATAAAGGTTGCAAGAGAGTTGCTTAATGAGAGAGTTGGATGGTAAGAGAGGAAGAGAGGGTGTGAGAGAGAGCGAGAGAGATATAGATATTGGGATGGAAAGAGAGATTGAGAGATATAAAGAGGGCAAAATATAAGTGGAGAGAACAAGTGGTAAAAGGAGAGAGGAGAGTATGAGAAAGAGCTTGAAAAAATGGTAAAAAAGATGAAAAGACAAGTAGAGAATGTGAGAGGGATAGATAGGAGAGGTTGAGTCAGATAAAAAGAGAAAGGCAAGGAGAAAGTTTGAAGGAGGGTTAGATGGATTTAAGACAAAAGGAAAGATGGGCGATGAGTGAGAAGAGCGAGTGAAGAGAGAACCAGAAGGAAGGCAAGACTTAGAGAAAGAAGTGAGAGTGTGTAAAAACATAAAAGAGTAATGGAAAGAGGGAAGGAGGTTGAAAAGGATGGGGATGGAGATTGTGAGACTGAATAGATAGAGGGTGAATGAGAGTGAGATAGAGGTGGAAAGAAGGATAAACCATGAGAGACCAAGAGCAAGAGAAAAGATTGTCAGGGAGAGAGAAAAAAGAAGAGCTCATTCGCGTGCATGAGAGAAAAAGAGATGGAGAGCAGAAGGGAGTGAGGAAGGAGAACACGCGAAACAAATACTAACAGTGAGAGTGAGAGATAGAGAAGGATGAGAGAGAAAAAAGTGCGAGAATGGGAAAGAGAGTTGCAGGGTGAGAGAGAAACGACAAGAGAGAATGAGAGAGAACAGAAGAGAGAGAGTAAGAAAAAGATGGAAAAAGAGAGTGACAGCAACTGAGAGAGCAAAAAAACTAAAGAGGGAAGAGATTGAGGGAAAGAGAAGAGTGAGTGAAGTAGCTTGAAAAAAATGGAGAGAGTGAGAGAGAGAGATATGAAGAGACAAATATTGAGTGTTTAAGAGAGATAGATATAGAGAAGGTGTGGTAGATAGAAAGGGTGAGAGATAAAGAGAGAATACATAGTAGAAAGAGGTATGGAAGGAGAGAGTGAGGGGAGGAGGAAAGGGGCAAAAAGAGGAGTAAAGTGAGAGGGAGAATGAGAGTGAGATGGAGGTAGAGAGGAGTTAGTGAGAGAGAGCAATACAGTAAAGAGTGGGTGAGAAAGAAAACATCATGAGAGAGTAGAGAGAATGATTGAGAAAGATTGAGAGGGTAAGTATTAATGGGAGAGAGAGGAAGAATAGTAGAGCGAGAAATAGAGAGAAAAGGTTAGAGGAAGTGAGATAAAGAGCTTGAAAGAAAGAGGGAGTAAGAGAGATAGAGATGAAGAGGCAAATAGAAATAGTATGTGTGAGGGCATGAGATAAATAAAGTGAGGGTGAGGTAAATAGAAAGAGTGACGAGAGGAGAATAGAGGAGAAGAGAGAAAGTCGTAGGGAGTGATTCAAGAGAGGGGGAGAAAGATGGGGAGTCGGTAAAATGAGAGAGAAAAGAAAGAGAAAGAATAGAGCGAGAGAAAGAGAGAGGAAGGAGATGAGGAGTGATGGAAGAGAGAAAAAAGACAGAGTGAGAAAGAGGGCAAGAGTGAGAGAAAGATATATAATTCATGAGAGAGTGGTAGGAAAGGTGAGAGTGAGAGGAGGAAGAAAGGCCAAATGAAATGAGGGAGGGAGGGAAATGGAGAGAGGAGGGAGAATGAGAGTGAGAGGGAGGTGGAGAGAATGAGAGAGAATTAAAAGAGTGAGAGAGGGAAAGAGAAGAAGAGACCATGAGAAAAAGTTAGGGAAGAGAAAGATGAGAAGATAATGAGAGCAAGAGAGCTATTGGATGAGAGATAGATGGTAAGAAAGGAAGACAAAGTGAGAGGGGATGGGAGAGATAAATATTGGGTTGGAAAGAGAGATTGAGAGATATAAAAAGGGAAAAAAAGAAGTAGAGAGAACAAGTTGTAGAAGGAGAAATAAGAGTATGAGAAAGAGCTTGAAAAAAAGAGAGAGATGAGAAAGTAGAGAGTGAGAAAGAGAGATAGATAGGAGAGGTTGAGGTAGATAAAAAGAGGAGGGTGAGGAGAAAAGTATGGAGGGATGGATGGATTCATGACAGAAGAAGAGAGGGGCAGTGAGTGAGAAGAGAGAGTGAAGAGAGAACAAGATGAAGCCAAGTTTAGAGAAAGAGCGTGAGAGTGGAAACATAAGAGTGTAAGGGAAGGAGGGAAAGAGATTAAGAGAGGGGGAGAGATTGTAAAAGTGAGAGTGAGAGGGAGAGATGATAAATAGTGACATAAAGGTGAAGAGAAGGATAAATTGCGAGAGAATAAGAGTGAGATAAATCAGTGTGGGCGAGAGAGAAAAAAGGAAGAGTTTCATGCACGTGCGCGATTGAGAGAGAGATGGAGAGCACAAGTGAGTGATGGAGGAGAACAAGATAAACAAAAAGTAATAGTGAGTGCCAGACAGAGAGGAGCAAGAGAAGAGAATGATGACAGAGAAAGAAGAGAGAGAAGAGGCAAGAGAGTTGTAGGGTGAGAGAAACAATAAGAGAGAAAGAGAGAATGAGAGAGAGAGGGGGAGAGTGAGATAAGGATGGAAAGAGAGAGACAATATATAGAGAGAGAGAGAGCAAAAGAAGTAGATAGAGGGAGAGAGAAGATGATAGAAGAAGCTTGAAAAAAGGAAGAGAAGTGGGAGAGAGATATGAAGATTTAGATACTGAGTGTTTGAGAGAGAGAAAGATAGAGAAATGTGGCTGATAGAAAGGGTGAGTAGAGGAGAGAGAGGAAGAGAGGCTTGGATTCAGGAGAGAAGGACAAAGGAGTAGTGAGTGGAAGAGAGAAAAGAGACAGAGGAGAGAGCAAGTGATAGGCAAGAGTGAGAGAAAGAGAGATAGAATACATAATAGAGAGAGGAGGGGAAGAAGAGAGTGGGGGAGGAGGAAGGGTTAAAAAAGGAGGAGAGAGAGTAAGAGGGATAATGAGAGTGAGATGGAGGTAGTGAGGAGTTAGTGAGATGGAGCAATAAAGAAAGGAGTGAGAGAGAAAAAGAGCACCATGAGAGAGAGAATGATTGAGGGAGATTGAGAGCGGAAGAAATAGATGGAGAGAAAGAAAGATAGAGAGCGAAAGATAGTAAGAAAAGTGAGAGAGAGGGAGGGAGAGAGGGAGAAAGGGTGATAGAGGAGTAGTGAGCGAACAAGTGTGAGAGAAACAAAAGGGAGTGATTAAGATGGGATAGAGCAACAAAGTGGTACATAGTGAGTGGAGATAGAGATAGAGGGCACGAATGAGGAAGGGAGAGAGAACGAGAGAATAAGGAATGAGAGAGAGAGAATGTTCATGAGGAGAAAGATGAGAATGAGTGAGAGAACAAGAGAGTAGCATGATGGAAGAGAAAAATGAGAAAGAGAGTGAAGAGCATGGTGAGAGATTAATGACAAGAGGGAAATATGATGGAGGAGAAAGAGAAAGAGAGAGAGAATTAGGGAGGGTGTCAGGGTGAGAGGAAGAAATGGAAAAGGAGAGTGAAAATTTTAGAGATAGTAAAAGACAACTAGAGAAAGATAGAATGAGGTAGAGGGAGAGAGGAGGAGCAAGAGAAGAGAGAGTAGGAGAGAGAGGAGATAGAAAATTCGAGGTGGAGAGCAAGAGACTAAGAGAGAGAAAGAGCAAGAAAAATTGACAATGATAGATAAATACAGATAGATAGAGAGATTGATCAAGATTATGTAAGAGATGGAGGAGAGTGGGAGGGAGAGAGAGAGGGAGAGTGGGAGATGGTGGAAGAAATGGGAGAGATAGAGAGTGAAAGAGAGTGAGGGAGAGAAAGTGAGCCAAAGAGAAGAATGAGAGAGAGTGAAAGAATGTGAAACATGGAAAATAGAGAGTGAGAGACGAGAGATAGGTAAGTGAGGGGGAGAGAGAGTGTCAGAAAGATGGACGGAGATTGAGAGAGCAACAAAGGGGGAGAGGAAGCGAGATGAAGAGAGAAGAGAGGGTGAAAAATGGATTGTGGGAGAGAAAGAATGTGAGATGAAGATAAAAGGGATAAAAAAGATAGGAAAGTTTGTGTGAGAGAGGAGAAAGAAAAGAGAGGAAGTGAGAGATGAACATATAAATAGATATAGAGAGGAGACAAGTGAAAGAGACAGAGGGAGGGAAAAAGGATGGAGGAGAGAGAGGGGAAGAGATAAAGAGTGAATGAGAAGGGAGAGCGAGAGAGTGGGAGAGAGGGAAGGAGAGTTGAAGTCCATGAGATAGGGAGGGAGGTGGAGAGAGAGAAAGAATGAGAGAGGGTGAAGAGAGAGCTACAGATGAGAAATGAGAAAGAGAGAAGACAATGAGATATGCAATAAAGAGAGTATGAGAAGAGAGAGAGAGAAATATGGAGGGAAGGTGAGAGTGAGAATGGAGAGATCAAGAGAACAATCAATAAAAGAGTAAGTGAGATAGAGACAAAGAGAGTTTGATAAAAAGGAAGAGAGGATGGGAGGGAGGTGAGAGAGACAATGAGAGTGTAACATAGAGCAAGAGGGGAAGAGAGAAAGAGAAAGATAGAGATAAGGTTAGAAAGTGGGAGAGAGAGAGAGAGAGCTAAGAGATGGAGAGAAAAGGGAGGCTGAGAGATAAATTAGAGTATTAAAGATAGAGCGAGTGTGAGAGAGGGAGGGTGGGAGTGAGAGCAAGAGAGAAGATAAAGCAAGAGGGAGGAGTGACAACGATAGACCATGTGAGGGAGTGAGAGATTGAGAATGTAAGAGAAGAGAGAGGGAGAGGAATGGAGATAGAAAAAAATAAAGGAAGAGATGGAAAGAGAGAGAGTAGAAGGGAGGTTGACAGTGGGAGAGAGGAATAAAGAGTAAGAGAGAGGGTAGTGTACAAAAAAAAGAAGAGAATAAAGAGAGATAAAGGTTGGGGGGTAGCAAGTGAGAGAGAGAAAGAAAAGTGAGGAAACAAGGGAGAGCAAGAGAGAAGCAAGCCATGAGAGAGGGGGAGAGCAATGGAGTGATTGAAAGAGAGGGAAAGATTGAACCATAAAAAGAGATAAACAGTGGAGATATTTCCCTCTCTCCCTCCTTCCGTCCCCCTCACTCTCTCTCTCTCACTCTGACCTACTCTATTGCCTTCTCTCTCTCTACTCTCTCTAACTTATCTTTCTCCTCTCTCACTTCTCTCTCTCTCAGTCTTTCTTCCTCTTCTTCTCTCTCCATACCTCCCTCTCTCTTTCCCTCCATCTCTCTCTATTCTCTTTCTCACACACTTCCACCCTTTTCTCTCTCTTCCTTGCTATCTCTTACTCACTTCTCTCTACCACTATATCATTCTCATTCTCCCCCTTCCTCTTTCTCATTCTCACCCTCCCCCTCTCTCGCTTATCCTCCTTCCCTCCTTCACTCTATCCATTCCTACCTCTCTCACTTAAGTACTTCTCACACTTTATTTTACTCTTTCCCTCTATCGCCCCCTCTCTTCATTCCCTCTTTTCACTCACTTTCCCTCTCTCTCCTCTCTTAAATCCATCCTTCCTTACCTCAAGTTGTCTCTCCTCTTCTCTCTCTTTCTATCTTTTCCAACTTCTTTTTTATTATATTTCTCTCTCACCCTCTCTATATCTCGCTCTATCTTCTCACTCATTCTTTCTCACACTCCTCACTCTACACGTACCTCTTCTTTCTACTTATATATTGCTATCTCCAAATATCTCACTCCACCTTTTCATCAATAAATATCTCTCTCTCCCCTCTCTTCCTCCCTTACCTTCTCTCTCTCTCCCTATAACTCTCTTGTCGTCTCTGTCTTCTCTCTATCTCTCATTTACTCTTTCTTTCTCTTATTCTATCTCCCTCCGTCACTCTCTTGTGCCCTCCATCTCTCTTTCAGCCATAAAGCTCTTCTCTGTCCCCTTCGCACTCTCCTACTCTTCCCTCCTTCACTTTCTCTCTCTCACTTTTTCTCACTTCTATGTCTATCTCACACTTATTCTCCCTCCCTCTCTCACACACACACTCTCTTTCTCTCCTTTATTGCCTCTCTCTCTCAGGTATTCTCTCTCTTTCTCTCACTCTGTTCTTTCTCTTTCTTTCTTCTCTCATTTCACTCACTCTCATCTTTCTCCTCCATTCATGAATAACTCTCAACTCTTTCTCTATTATCCTCTCCTCTTGTCTCTCTTTCTTTATTCTTCACCCTCTATCTATCTCTTGTTCTCTCAAACATAGTTCTCATTATCTCTCTTACTCTATTCTCTCCCATATCACCCACTCCCCATCTTTCTCCTTCACTCTTGAATCACTCGCTATGAATCTCTCTCCTCTACTCTCCTCTGATCACTCTTTCTATTTGTCTCACCCTCACTCTATCTACCTCATACTCTCTCACACACTGTTTCAATTTTCCTCGTCATCTTTATCTCTCTTACTACCACTTTCTTTCAAGCTCATTCTCACACTCTTCTCACTTCCTCTACCTTTAACTCTCCTTTTCTCTCTCTACTTCTTTTTTAATCTTCCTGTATCTCCCACTTGTTCTTTCCATCCCTCTCTCTCTCCCTCTCTCTTGCTTCCTCCCTTTCTATCTCTCTCTCTCTCACCTTACAACTCTCTCTCTCTCACACCTTACAACTCTCTCTCTTCTCTCTTTCTCATCTTTTGCTTATGAAGAGAGGTAGGAAAGGAGAGAGTGAGGGAAAGGGCAAGGCAGTACGAGAGAGAGAGAGTGTGTGTGTGTGAGGGAGAATAAGTTTGAGATAGACATAGAAAGTGAAAATAAGTGAGAGTAGTTGAAAGAGAGAAGAATGGAAGAGAGTTAGAGAGATATGGAGGGCACGAGAGAGAACAAATGAAAAAAAGAGTGAAAGACAGAGAGAAGAAAGAGAGAAAATAGAGAGAAATAGGTACGGAGAGAGAGATGGTAAGAGAGGAAAAGAGGTGGGAGAGAGATATATATAACTTGATGAAAAGACAAAGTAAGAGATAACAGGAGAGAAAATTAGATGTAGACCCATGCTCTCTCACTCAGTCTCTCTCACATGAATCTTCTCTTGCCATCCCTTCTCTTCATCTTATGTTTCCATCTATAATTCTCTACTAGTAACTCTTTCGCCCTCTCTCTTACAATCTCTCCTTCCAACTCTTTACACTCTCTCTTTATTTCTTTCCCTTTCTTTTCTATCTCTCCAGTCCTTCCCTCTCTTGCTTTTCTATCTATCTCCTCACTCTCACACAGACGCACACTTTATCTATCTCTTCACTCTCTCCCTCTCTCTTTTCCTCTCTCTCTCTCTCTCACTCTCAATTGCCCTTCCATGATTCGTCACTTTGTCTCTATCTCTCTCTCTCTCTTATGCACTCCCTCCTCATTTTCTCCTTCCCTCCTTCCCCATCCCTCCCTCTCTCTCTCGCTCACTTTCTCTCCCACTCTCATTCACTATCACTCTCACTCTTGCTCTCTCTCAAACTTGCTCTATTTCCCTCTCTCTCTCTTACTTATACGTTCTTTCAGTCTCTCCCTCCATCTCTCTCTATCTTCCTCTCACTCTCTCATCTAGTGCACTTCTCTCTTTATCATTTTCTCTCACATTTTATCCAGTACCTCTTGCTGTTGTACCCCCTCTCTCAGTCTCTCATTCACCTTTTCTCTCTTTATATCTTTTCTCTAACTCACCCATGCTCTCTCACTCAATCTCTCTCAAATCGTTTCTCTTGTTATCCTTTTTCTCTCTATCTTTTATTTCACTCTATCATTCTCTACTACTAACTCTTTCTCCCTCACTCTTATAATCACTCTTCCCTTCCTCTCTCCTTCCAACTCTCTTTATCTCTACCCTCTCTCTTTGTCTCTGGATCTCTCCCTCTCCTTCTTTCACACTTACTCTTTCCCTACCTCCCTCTCTCACCTTCTTTCTATCTCCATCTCTCTATTCTCACTCTGATTAACCTCTCACTTTGTCTTTTCATTCCCTTCCTTTCACACTATTCTCTCTCTCTCGCTATGTCTCTCTCTCCCTCCCTCACTCACTCACTACCTTACACTCTATTTTCTTTTATATACCTCTCTTTCTCTCTTTCACACTCTCCACAATTTTCTCCTTTTTGCTCTCTATCCCCCACTTTTTCACTCTCTCTCCCGCTCTATCTCTCTTTCTATTACTTCATTATTCTCTCTCCTTCTCTAAAGTCCTTTATATTATACTCTAATTCTCTATTACCCCTCCTCCTATCTTATCTCTTTCTCTCTTTCCTTTTCTTGTTTATCTCTGTCGTCCCTCCCTCTCTTGCTTTCTATCTCCTCACTCTCACATAAATGCACACATTCTCTATCTATCTCCTCATTGACTTTTCCCTCTTTCTTTCCCTCTCTCTCTTCATAATTCTCTATTGCCCTTCCACGATCCTTCGTCTCTCTCTCTATCTCTCTTATACCCTCCCTCCCTTCCTCCATACCTCCTTCCCCATCGGTTCCTCTCTCTCGTAAACTTTATATCTCATTCTTATTCTCTCTCACTCTCACACTCAATCATGCTCTATTTTCCTCCCTCTCATACTTGCGCTATCTTTCAGTCTCTATCTCCATCTCTCTCTATCTTCCTCTCTCACTTTGTCATATTGAGCCCTTCTCTCTATATATTTTTCTCTCACTTTATATCTTATATCACTTGCACGAGAGAAGAGAAGAGGAAAAGAGAGATGGGGGGATAGTGAGATGAGAGAGAAGCGAAAGAGAGTGTGAGAGAGAGGGATAAATACAAAGAAATAGAGAGTGTAGGAAGGAGAGGGAGGGAAAGAGAGAGGGAGAGATAAAGAGAGTGACAAAAAGAATGGAGGGAGAATGAAAGAGAGATGGAGGTAGAGAGAGGAAGAGAGATACGAAAAGAGATACCAAAAGAGAACTTCTCCATGAGAAAAGGAGAAAGAGAGAGAGGTTTGGAGAGCACAGGAGTGGGCGGGGTAGTGAGAAAGAGTGGAAGAAAGAATGAGAGAGAGAGAGAGATGAGAAAGAGAAAATAGAGAAAGCAAGAGAGTTGCAGGGTGAGATAGTGTTGGTAGAAGAGGAGGAGAAGGAGAAAGAGAGTATGTGAGAGAGATAAAGAATGGGATGAACTAGATAATGATAGATATAGAGATAGAGCAAAAGAGAAACAGATAAAAAGGAGGTTGGAGAGAGAGATCAGAATGAGAAAGAGCTTGAAAAAAAGAGACATGATGAGGCGGATAAAGAGTGAGAGAGATATATAGATAGACAGAGGGTGATCAAAAGTGAGAGGAAAGTAAATGAGAGTGGCTGAGGCAATGTATTTAGGAAAGGAGAGAGAGTGGGAGTGAGTGAGAAGAGAGAGCAAGATAAGGGGCAAGAGTGAGAGAAAATAGAGTTAGGAAGGGAAAAAGCGAGGAAAGGAGGGAGGGCACGAGTGAGGGGGAAAAAGAGAGGGAGAGTGAGATTGAAATGGTGTAGAGAGAGGGAGAGTGAGATTGAAATGGTGTAGAGAGAGGGAGAGAGTGAGAGAATGAGCAAGAGAGAAGAATGAGAGAGAAAAGATTTATCTCTCTTTACTGTCTTATATCTCTATGTCTTTCATCCCTCTACTTTTGTCGTGTCCCTTATCTCTTTCTCATGCTCTCTATTCTCTTCCTTCACCTCTGCTCTCATCATATATCTCTCTTCTAGCTATCCCAGGAATACTCTATCTCTCTATCTTGCATCTATCTCCTCTCACTGTCTCTGTTTTTTTATCCCTCAACATGTCTCTTCCTCTCTCTTGCATTCTCCATCACTTTATCTCTCGCCCTCCCTCGGCCTCACTCTCTCTCCCTCTCAAAATCTCATTCTGACTTTGTATCTCTCTCTCTATCACTTTCTCTTTTCATCACTTCCTATTACTCTCTCCCTCTCATCCCTCACTCTCTATTTCTCACTCTCGCTATCTCTCTTGCACTATTATATATATCTCTCTCCTTCTCTATCACTCTTTTAACCCTCTTATTCTTTCACTATCTCTAAATCTTTCTCAAAACAGCTATATGCTCTCTCTCCCTAAATCTATTTCTCTGTCTCATTCCTGTTCACCAAACCATTCTATCTCCCTCTCTCATTCTCTCTCCCTCTCGCTCGCTCTCATGCACACACTCTCTATCTCAGTTTTTCTCTTTTGCTCTCTCTTTCTCTCTCACCATCTCACTCTATACTTTTCTCCTCCCTCTCCTGTGCTCTCTCTATCTCTCTCTCACTCTCTCCCTCCCTGCCCTATTCTTTCTCTCTTACTATCTATCCCTATCTCTTCATCTCACTCCCTCTCTCGCCCTCCTTCATTTCTAGCTCCATCTCTCGCACTCTCGCTCTTTATATATCATTCACTCTCCATATCTCTCTTTCTTTTTTCTTTTTCTCTTTTTCATCATTCTCTGTCCCCTCTCTTGCTCTGAATATCTCTCACAATCACTCTCTTATTCTCTATTCCTCTTTTTATCTCTCTCTCGTTTCTTTCTCTCTCCTTTTTATTTCTCACTTTCTCCCCTCTATTGCTCTAGTTCCCTCCATCTCTCTGTCACTCACTCTCCCTCACTCTCCCTCTCTCTACCTCTCTCTTTCTCTTTCCCCTTCTCTATCTCTCTCCTCTCTCTCACACACCTCACAAAATCTCTCTCACACTCTCTCTATCACACTGAATCTCTCTCACAATCACTCTCTTACATTCTTTCATTTGTTATCTGTCTCTTGCAATCTTACTCTTACCACTCCATCGACTAAGATCAAGAGATAGAATTTTGGAGAGGGAAGGAGAGATAGAAAATACGAGGGAGAAAGAGGACATGAAGATAGAGAAGGGAGATAATAGCGTGAGAAGAGAGAAAAGGGGAGGGAGTGAATGAGAGAGTGATATACAAATTATGAGAGAGGAAGTTATAAGATGGAGGAAGAAAGAAGGAGCAAGCGATCAACAGTGAGAAGGGAGAGAGAGGGAGTGAGAGAGGGAGTGACTGAAAGAGGTAGGGAAAGAGCATGAGATAAAAAAAAGAGCAAGAGAGAAAAGAGAGAACAAAAGAATAGAAGAGAGATATAGATTGAGAAATATTGAGTTAGAGAACAAGAGAGAGGGGGATAGAAGCAGGGAGACAAACTAGACAGAAAGTGAGAGAGCAAGAGAGAGCTAGAAGACAAAGTGAGAGAATAGAGAGTGAAAAAGTGAGAAAGATTTAGAATAGAGAGAAAGGAAGCGAGGAGGAGATAGAGAGCTAGAGAGAATGATATAGAGTAGAAGATAGAAAGAAAAGAGAAGGAAATATATATAAAATGAAAAAGAGAAAATTAGAGAGAGAGCGAGAGAGAGAAGAGCTAAAGAGAGATGGAGAGAGATAGAGAAGCGAGAGTGGCATAAGAGAGATAAAGAGAAACTATATTTAAGAGAGCAAGAGACAAATAGAGTGAGTGTGAGGCTGAAAGAAAGAGAGACGAGAGGAGAGAAGAGATAAAGAGTTTGGGAGTAATTCATGAGCGGAAGAGAAAGATGTGAGTTAGTTAAATGAGAGAAAAAAAGAAAAAGAACAGAGTGAGAGAAAGAGAGAGAATACATGAGGAAGAGATGTAGGAAAGGAGAGAGTGAGGGAAGGAGGAAAGGAGGGCAAGAGATGTGTGTGTGAGAGAGAGGGAGGGAGAATAAGTGTGAGATAGACATTGAAGCGAGGAAAGTGAGAGGGAGTAAGTGAAAGAGAGAAGAATGGGAGAGAGTGAAGGAGAGAAAGAGAAGATCTATATGACTGAGAGAGAGATGGAGGGCATGAGAGTGTGAGGGAGGGAGAGAAAACTAGAGAAATAAAGACATAGAGGGAGAGAAGAGAGAGGAAGATAGTGAGGGCAAAAGAGTTGTTGGGAGAGAGAGATGGTAAGGACGGATAAGAGGGAAAGAGAGAGATTTATATTATGAAAAGATAGAATGAGATATATAGAGAGAGCACTATAGAAGTAGATAGAAGAGGTACATGTAGAAAGAGGAGTGTGAGAAAGATCTTAAAAGAAAGTGTGAGAAGAGATAGCGGGAGAGAGACGAAGAGAAATATACATAGGGTGAGAGAGATATATAAATAACCAGAGGTTAGAAAAGATATAGAGAGAAGTGGAGAGACAGAGTGAGGTCGGGAAGGATGGATTCAAGAGAGGAGAGAGAGGGGGAGTGAGTGAAAAGAGAGAATGAAGAGAGGGGGATAGAGGGAAACAATAGAAGAAAGTGAGAGAGATACTTAAGTGAGAGAGGTAGGAATGAATGGATGAAGGAGGTAATGAGGATAAGTGAGAGAGGGGGAGAGTGAGAATCAGAGAGAGGAAGGGGGCGAATGAGAGTGAGATAGAGGTATAGAGAAGTGAGTGAGAGAGAGCAAGAAAGAGAGAGAAAATGATGAGAGAGAGTGAGAAAGAGAAGAGCTCCATGTGTGAGAGAGAGATGGAGGGCAAGAGAGGGATGTATGGAGAGAGAAGAAGAGGAAGAAATAGAGAGAGAGAGAGAGAAGTTAGAGAAGAGATAGATAAGTTAGAGAGAAGAGAGAGGGCAATAGAGAAGGCAACAAAGTAAAATATAGTGAGAGAGAGTGAGGGGGATAGAGGGAGGGAGAGAGGGAGATAAGCATGGAAAGATGGAGTGAGAGATATAGAGAAAGAAAAAGAGAAGTAGAGAGAAAGAAGGAGAATGACGTAGAGATAATGAAAGTAGGGTGTGAGAAAGAGATTGAAATAAGGAGAGAGAAGAGAGAGAGATGAAGAGGCAAATAGAAAGTGTGTGTGAGAGATCGAGACATTGAAAGAATGAGTGAGGCAAATAATAAGGGAAAGAAGAGGAGATGAGAGATAAAGAGAGGAAGTGATTGATTCAAGAGAGCAGGAGAGAGCTATGGAGTGGGTGAGAAGAGAGATAAAAGAGAGAGTGAGAGAGAGGGCAAGAGTGAGAGAAAGAGAGATAATTCATAAGAGAGAATAGTAGGAAATGTGAGAGTGAGAGGAGGAGAAAGAAAGGGCAAATGAGGGAGGGAGGGAGTGGGAGAGAGGAGGGAGAACGAGAGTGAGATGGAGGTGGAGAAAATTAGAGAGAAATAAAAGATTGGGAGAGAGAGAAAGAGAAGAGATCTATGAGAAAGGTAGAGAGGAAGACAGAATGAGAGAAAGAAAAAGAGATATAGAAGTAGAAGAAGAGAGGGAAGAGAAGGATGAGATAGAGAGAAGGTAAAGAGAGCAAAAGAGTTGTTGGATGAGAGAGAGATGGTAAGATAGAAAGAGAGGGTGAGAGAGCAAGAAAGAGATCAATATTGGGATGGAAAGAGAGATTGAGAGATATAAAGGCAAAATAGAAGACAAAGAACAAGTCGTAGATGGAGAGAGAAGAGTATGAAAAAGAGCTTGAAAGAAAATGACAGAGAAAGATGAGGAGACAGGTATAGACAGTGAGAGAGAGATAGATATTGGAGGTTAAGGTAGGAACCTGGGAATGAGGGGGAAAGTTAAAAGAGAGAAGAGAAAGATGAAGAAGAGGGTGAGAGAGTTAAGAAAATTGTTAAAGAGAGAAGGAGAGTGAGGGAGAGCGAGCGTTAGAGAGAGCAAAGAGTAGAAGAAAGTGAGAGAGATATAGGAATAGATAAAGGAGTGAAGGAGGGAAGGAGGGTAAGACATAGGGGGAGAGTGAGAGTGAGAAAGAGAAAGGGGGAGAATGAGAGTGAGATAGAGGTAGAGAGAAGTGAGTGAGAGAGAGCGAGAAAGAGAGAGAAAAGAGTGAGAAAGAGAAGAGTTGCATAAGAGAGAGAGATGGAGGGCAAGAGAGAGGGAGGTAGGGAGAGAGAAAAAGAGAAAGAAAGTGAGAGAGAGAAGCGGAACAAGAGAAAGATACGTTAGAGAGAAGGAGAGAGGGAAAATAGAGACAACAATAGAGTAAGAGCAAGAGAAAACTAGAGATAGCAGAAGAGAAGTAAAGAAAGAGAGAAGGGTGTGAGAAAATGATTGAAATTAAGAGAGAGAAGAGAGAAATGAAGGAGATAAAATTGAAAGGCGAGAGTGAGAGCAAGAAGGAAGCAAGAGAGAGGGAGAGAGGGATGGAAAGAGTGAGTGAGAGAAAGCTTGGAAGAAAGAGGATTTAATAAAGATAGTGATGAGGAAGAAGGTAGAAATTGTGTGTGAGAGAGCTAGAGATAGATAGAGTGATGGTAATTCCAATAGAAAGAGAGACGAGAGGATTGAAGAGGAGAGAAAGAGGTTGTAAGTGATTTAATATTGGAGGGGAAAGATGTGGAGTGAGTGAAATGAGAGAGAAAAGAAAGAGAAAGAACAAAGTGAGAGAAAGAGAGAGAATACATAAGGGAGAGAGGGAGGAAAGGAGTGAGTGAGGGAAGGATAAAGGGAGGGCTCAGTGACTAAGAGAGAGATGGAGGGCACGAGAGAGTAAGGGAGAGAAAGAGAAGAGCTCAATGATGACTGAAAAAAAGGTGGAGGGCACGAGAGAGTGAGGGGGGAGAATAAAGAGAAAGAAAGAGAGACAGAGAGAGAACAAAGAGTGAAAGAGAGAAGATAGATAGAAGATAAAGATGGCAAGAAAGAGTTGAAGGGAGAGAAAATAAAGAGTGAAAGAGAGAGAGAGAGAGAGAATACAGAGAAAATATAGAGAGGACAAGAGACGTGTAGGAAGAGAGAGAGATGGTAAGAAAGGAAGAGAGGGGAGAGAGTGAGATATACTGATGAAAAGATAGAGAGATATATGAGAGAGCAAAATAGAAGTATATAGAAAAGGTACGTGCAGAGAGAGGAGTGTGTGAAAGATCTTGAAAGAAAGTGAGAGAAGAGAGAGCGAGAGAGAAATGAAGAGATGATAGAGAGGGTGAGCGAGATATATAAATAGAAAGAGTTGAGAAAAATAGAAAGAGAGAGAAGAAGAGAGACAGCGTGAGGCAGAGAGAGATGCATTCAAGAGAGGAGAGATAAAGGGAGTGAGTGATCTATCTATCTCCTCACTTCTCTCTTCCTCTCTTTTTTCCTCTCTCTATTCATCGGTCTCTATTGCCCTTTCTCGATCCTTCACTTTGTCTCTCTCCATCCATCTCTCTTTTACCCTCCCTCCCTCCCTCCATCCCCATCATTCCCTCTCTCTCGCACACTTTCTATCTCTCTATCATTCTCTCTCACTCTCGCTCTTGCTCTCTCTCTCTTAGTTCTGCTTTATTCCCCTCCCTCTCTCTTTCTTGCACTTTCTTTCAGTCTCTCCCTCCATTTCTATATCTTCCTCTCACTCTCTCACATGGAGCCCTTCCTCTACATCTTTTTCTCTCACTTTATATCCTATACCTCATGCTATTGTACCCCAACTCTCATGCTCTCATTCTCCTTATCTCTCTTGATATCTCTATTTTTCTCCCATACTATCTCACTCAATCTCTCTCAAATTTTCGTCTCTTGCTATCATTTCTCTTTCTCGTATATTTCCCTCTACAATTCTCTACTGCTAACTCTCACCCTCTCTCTTAAAATCTATCCTTCCAGCTCTCAATCTCAACCCTCGCTATTCGTCCCTCAATCTATCCCTCTCCTTCTTGCTCACTCATTCTCGTACCTCCCTCTTTCTTTCCCTCCATCAATCTCTCTCTCGCTTGTGAAGGAGCTCTTTTCTTTCTCACTCTCTCTCACTCTTTTCTCTCTCTTTATTGTTCTCTCTCACTCACTTCTCTCTACCTCTATCTCACTCTCATTCTCCCCTTTCTCTCTCTTGTTCTCACTCTCCCCCTCTCTCTTACTCTCCTCTCACACTTTTTTATTATCACTTTCTTCTACACTTGCCTTCTCTCGTGTTCTCTCTTCATTCTCTTCTCTCACTCACTCCCTTTATCTCTCCTCTCTTGAATGCATCTCTCTCTGCCTCACTTCATCTCTCTTCTTCTCTCTCTTTCTATTTATATATCTCACTCACCCTCTCTATACGTCTCTTCATTTCTCTCTCACTCTCTCTTCTTTCTCTTTCTTTCAAGATCTTTCACACACTCCACTCTCTACATGTACCTCTTCTATCTACTTCTATTTTGCTCTCTCATATCTCTCACTCTATCTTTTTATTAGTATATCTCGCTCTCTCCCCTCTCTTCCTCTCTTACCATCTCTCTCTCTCCCTACAAGTGTCTTTCCCTCTCTATCTTTTCTCTTTATTCTCTCTCTCTCTCTTTCACTCTTTATTCTCTCTCCCTACAATTCTTTCTTGCCCTATTTATCTTCTATCTATCTTCTCTCTTTCACTCTTTTCTCTCTCTCTCTCTCTCTCTCTCTCTTACTTTCTCTTTATTCTCGCTCCCTCACTCTCCGTTCCCTCCACCTATCTCTCAGTCATTGAGCTCTTCTCTCTCTCCCTCACTCTCTCGTGCACTCCATCTGTCTCTCAGTCACTGAGCCCTTCCTTCCTCATTCGCTCACTCACTCCTTTCCTCCCTCTCTCCCTTATGTATTCTCTCTCTTTCTCTCACTTTGTTCTTTCTTTTCTCTCTCATTTCACTCACTCCCCATCTTTCCTCTCCGATATTGAATCACTCCATACCTCTTTCTCTCCTCTCACTCCTCTCGTCTCTCTTTCTATTGGCCTTACCGTCACTCTATCTGTCTCTAGCTCCCTCACACACAGTTTTTATCTACCTCCTCATCACTATCTCTATTACATCCTCTTTCTTTCAAGCTCTCTCTCACTCACTCTTTCCATCCCCCCACTCCCTCTCTCTTGCTTCTTCCATTGCTCTCTCTCTCGCCTTCCAACTTTATCTCCTTCATTTCTCTGTTCTCTTTCTTTATTTCAATCATTTTCTCACATCCTTCTCTCTTTATCTCTATGCCCTTCTCTCTCTTTCTCTACTTCTTTTCTGCTCTCTTTACTTCTCTCTTGCTCTATCTTACTCTATTGTTGTCTCTATTTGCTCTCTCTCCTTCTCTCTAACGTATCTTTCTTTTGTCTTGCTTCTCTTTTTCTCTCTCCATACCTCCCTCTTTCTTGCCCTCCATCTCTCTCTCTCATGCAGCTCTTCTCTTTCTCACTCTTTTCTCTCTTTCTTCTTGCTCTCTCTCACACACTTCTCTCTACCTTTATCTCACTCTCATTCTCCCCCTTTCTCTCTCTCACTCTCACTCCCTCCTCTCTCTTACCCTCCTTTCCTCCTTCACTCACTCTATCCATTCTAATCTCTCTCACTTATGTATTTTTCTCACTTTCTTCTACTCTTTACTCTCTCTAACACTCTCTCTTCATTCTCTCTTCTCAATCACTCTCCCTCATTCTCCTTCTCTCTTTAACCATTTCCTTAACTCTCTAACCCTCTTCTTTATCTTTCTCTTCTCTCTTTTATCTTTCCCTCTCTTTCCCAGGTTCCTTTTTCTTTTTATCTACCTTAACCTCTCCTATCTATCTCTCTCTCACAGTCTCTACCTGTCTCTTCATCTTTCTCGCTCCTTTTCTTCAAGCTCTTTCTCATACTCTTCTCTCTCCTTCTACGACTTCTTCTCTCCACTTCTATTTTGCCATCTTTATATTTTTTAATCTCTCTTTCCATCCCGGTATCGATCTCGTTCTCGCTCTCTCACCCTCTATTTCTATCTTACCATCTTTTTTCTCATCCAACAACTCTTTTTCTCTGTTTACCTTCTCTTTATCTCATCTCTGTCTTCCCTCTCTTCTTCTACTTCTCTCTCTCTCTTTCTTTCTCTCATTCTCTCTTCCTCTCTCCCTTTCTCAAGGATCTCTTCTCTTTCTCTCTCTCTCACTCTTTTATTTCTCTCTAATTCTCTCCACCTCCATCTCACTCATTCTCCCTCCTCTCTCCCTCTCCCTCCCCCTCCCTCATTTGCCCTTTCTTCCTCCTTCACTCTCACATTTCCTACCATTCTCTTTTATGAATTATCTCTCTTTCTCTCACTCTTTCCCTCTCTCTCACTCTCTCTTTTTTCTTTCTTCTTAGCCACTCCATAGCTCTCTCATTCTCTCTTGAATTAATCCCTTCCTCTCTTTGTCTCTCCTCTCCTCTCCTCTCTTTTATTATTTCTCTCATTCTTTCAATCTCTCGATCTCTCACACACAGTTTCTATCTGTCTCGTCATCTCTCTCTCTTTTCTCTCTCCTTATTTCAATCACTTTCTCACACCCTTCTTTCTTTATCTCTAGAGAGAGTGGGAAATTGGGGATAGAGAGCAAAAAGGAGAAACTTGTGGAGAGATTGAAAGAGAGAAAGTGAGGTATAGAGGGGAAAAGAGATAGATAAGAAGATGAGTGTGAGGTAGTGAGTGAGGGAGGGAGAGAGAGACATAGCGAGAGAGAGAAGAGAAAGTGTGAAAGGAAGGGAATGAAAGGACAAATTGAGAGGTTAATCAGAGTGAGAAAAGAGAGAGGGAGATAGAAAGAAGGTGAGAGAAGGAGGGAAGGATAGAGTAAGTGTAAAAGGAGAGGGAGAGATCCAGGAACAATGAGAAAGGGTAGAGATAGAGAGAGTTGGAAGGAGAGAGGAAGGGAAGAGTGATCATAAGAGTGAGGGAGAAAGAGTTAGTAGTAGAGAATGATAGAGTGAAATAAAAAATAGAGAGAAAAGGGATAACAAGAGAATAGATGTGAGAGAGATTGAGTGAGAGAAGATGGGTGAGTTAGAGACAAGATATAAAGAGAGAAAAGGTGAATGAAGACTAAGAGAGGGGGTACAACAGCCAGAGATACTGGATAAAACGTGAGAGAAAATGATAAAGAGGGAAGGGCACTAGATGAGAGAGTGAGAGAGGAAGATAAAGAGAGATGGAGGGAGAGACTGAAAGAAAGTATAAGTAAGAGAGAGGGAGGGAAATGAGAGAGTGAGAGAGGAAGATAAAGAGAGATGGAGAGAGAGACTGAAAGAAAGTATAAGTAAGAGAGAGGGAGGGAAATAGAGCGGGATTGAGAGAGAGCAAGAGTGATAGTGGGAGAGAAAGTGAGGGAGAGATGGGAGGGATGGGGAAGGAGGGAAGGAAGAAATGAGGGAGGGAGTGCATAAGAGAGATAGAGATACAAAGTGAAGGATCATGGAAGGATAATTGAGACCAACAGAGAGAGAGAGGAAAAGATAAAGGGAGAGAATGAAGAGATAGATAATGAATGTGTGCATTTGTGTGAGAGTGAGGAGATAGATAGAAAAGCAAGAGAGGCAAGGACAGGGAGATAGAAAAGAAAGGGAAAGAAATAAAGAGAGAGTGGAAAGAGTTTGAAGGAGAGATTGTAAGAGAGAGGGCGAAAGAGTTAGCGGTAGAGAATTACAGATAGAAATATAAGATAGAGAGAAGGGATGACAAGAGAAGATTCATGTGAGAGAGCATGGGAGAGGACAGAGATATCAAGAGAGATAAGGAGAATGAGAAACTAAGAGAGGGGGGTACAATAACAAGAGTTATAGGATATGAAGTGAAAGAATAAGGTATAGAGAGACCCCCTCCATGTGAGAGAGTGAGAGAGGAAGATAGAGAAATGGAGGGAGAAACTGAATGAAAGTGCAAGTAAGAGAGAGGGAGGGAAATAGAGCAGAATTGAGAGAGAGATCAAGAGTGAGAGTGAGAGAGAATGAGAGTGAGATAGAATGTGTGGAGGAGGGATGAGGAAGGAGGGAGGGAGGGTATAAGAGAGATGGAGAGAGAGAGAGAGAGAGAGAGAGAGAGAGAGAGAGAGAGAGAGAGACAAAGTGAAGGAACGTGGAAGGGCAATAGAGAGGGATGAAGAGAGAGGAAAAGACATAGGGGGAGAGATAGTGAGGAGATAGATAGAAAAAGTGTGCAATTGTGTGAGAGTGAGGAGATGGCTAGAAAGCAAGAGAGGGAAGGACGTGAGAGATAAATAAGAAAATGAGAGAGAGAAAGAGAAAAGAGAGTGAGGGAGAGTGGACAGAGTGAGTGAAAGAGAAAGTTTGAGAGAGATAGGAAGGGAGATATAGAGGGATAAAAGAGAAAGAATGTGAGAAAACACAAGAGGATAACAGAGAGGGAGGTAAGAAAGAGTGCAACAGAAAGGATATATCTATAAGGGAAAGAGATGGAGATAGAAAAAGATAAAGATAGAAAAGGAGTGATAGGTAAAGAGTAAGATGATGCAAGAGAGAACGTGAGAGCGAGAGATGGATGATAGGAGTGAAAGAGAGGAGGAATAGAGAAAGAGAGTGAGATAGAAAAGTCATGAGAGAAGGAGAGAGAACAATAAAGTTAGAGAAACAGAGATAGAGAAGGAGTGAGAGTGGGACAGTGAGGGATAAAAAGCATAAAGGGAAAAGTGCTAGAGAGGGTGAAAGAGAGAAAGAAATGTATAGATAGGAAAAGAGATAGCTAGATAAATAGAGTGTGAGGGAGTAAGTGAGTGATGGAGGGAGACATATAGCGAGAGAGCATATAGAGAGAAATGGACTGTGGGAGAGAAAGAGTATGAGACAAAATTAAAAGTGATAAATTGATAGAGAGAGTGCATGTGAGAGAAAAGATAAATGAGAGAGAGGAGAAATAGAAGAAAGAGAGTGTGAAAGAGGGACATATTGATAGATATGGAGAGGAGACAAGTGAAAGAGACATAGGGAGGGAAAGAGGAAGGAGGAGAGAGGGGAAGAGATAAAGAATGAATGAGAAGGGAGATAGAGAGAGGTGGGAGAGAGGGAAGGAGAGCTGGAGGCCATGAGAGAGGGAGGCGGAGAGAGAAAAAAATGAGAGAGGGGAAGAGAGAGCTAGAGGAGAGAGTCAGATATGCAATAGAGAGAGATTAGGCAGTACAAGAAGAAAGAGTGAGAGAGAGCAATATAGAGGGAAAGTGAGAGTATGAATGGAGAGATAAAGAGAACAATCGATAAAAGAGTAAGTGAGAGAGAGATAGAGAGATTTTGATAAAAAAAAAGAGAACGGAGAGTGGGAGGGAGAGAGAGACAATGAGAGTGTAGCATAAAGCAAGAGAGGAAGAGAGAAAGAGAAAGATAGATAGAAATAAGGATAGAAAGTGGAAGAGAGAGAGAGAGAGGTAGATAATAGATGGAGAGAAGAGAAAGGCTGAGACATAAAAGAGAGTATAGAAGAGAGTGTGTGCGTGTGTGAAAGAGAGGGAGGATGGGAGTGAGAGGAAGAGAGAAGAGAAAGAAAGAGGGAAGAGTGACGGGGACGGTGCATCTGAAGGAGTGAGAGATTGAGAAAGTAAGAGAATAGAGAGGGAGAGGGATGGAGGTAAATAGAAAAAAGAAAGGAAGAGATGGAGAGAATAGGAGAGGTAAAGTTGGAGGAAGTAAGAGAGTGGAAGAGGGAGATAGAGAAGAGCGAGAGAGAAAGAGATAGGGAGTAGAAGAAAGTGAGGTAGACAGATGCAAGTGACTGTATCCACAAGTAAGAAAGATGCAAAGAGAAGGGAGAATGGAAGGGAGACGTGAGAAAAACAAATGATAGAGAGAGATAGAAATAAACTGGGAGAAAGAAAGAACAAGATCGAGGTGTGACGGAGAGAGAGAGGGAGAAAGAGAGATTAAGAGCTAGAGATAGGAGAGCAGGAGAGAGGGAGAGAAGAGATTATGAGTGAGAAAGTGTGGTAATAGCTAGAGAGAGTGTGAAGAGAAAGGGAGAGAAATAGAGCGAGCTAATAAAGAGTGAGTGAGAGGGAGGGAGAAAGAGGGAAAGATGAAAGAGAGATAAAGTAAGAGAGAGAGAGAGTAAAAGAGAGGGAGTGAGACAGATAGAGAGAGAAGTAAAGAGAGAGGGAGGAAGGGAGAGAGGCTGAAAGAAAGGAGAGACATAAGCATGGAATAATGGAGTGAGAGATAAAGAGAGAGCAAAAGAGAATAAGAGAGAGAAAGTGAGAGGGGCTTAGAGATAAAGAGAGAAGGGTGTGAGAAAGAGATTGAAATAAAGAGAGAGAAGAGAAAGATGAAGAGAGAGAGTAGCAAGGTGAGAGAGCGAGCATGGGAGGAAGCAAGAGAGAGGGGGAGAGAGAGATGGAAAAAGTGAGTGAGAGATATAGGAAGTCCGAAGGAGAAGTAGAGAGAGAAAGTGAGAGAGGGGTAGAGGGAGAGAGAAGAATGCGAGAAAGAGCTTGAAAGAATGAGGAAGTAAGAGAGATAAAGATGAGGAGGTTGATAGAAACTGTGTGAGAGAGCTAGAGAAAGATAGATTGAGGGTGAGGCAGCTAGAAATAGAGACGAGAGGAGAAGAGAGGAGAGAAAAGAGTACGAAGTGATTCAAGAGCGGAGGAGAAAGATGGGGAGTGAGTGAAATGAGAGAAAATAAAGAGAAAGAACAGAGTGAGAGAAAGAGAGAGAATATATAAGGGAGAGAGGAAGAAAAGGAGAGAGTGAGGGAAGGAGGAAGGGAGGGCAAGACAGAGAGAGCGTGTGTGTGATAGAGGGAAAATAAGTGTGAGATAGAGGTATAAAGTGGGAAAACGTGAGAGATAGAGAAAGAGAAGAGCTCTATGATTGAGGAGAGTTGGAGGGCACGAGAGTGTGAGGGAGGGAGAGAAAATAAGAGAAAGAAAGAGCAAAAGAGAGAGAAGAGAGAGAGAGAGAGGGCGACAAAGTCATAGGGAGAGAGAGAGAGATGGTAAGAGAGGAAGAGAGGGGGGAGATAGAGGGATATATTGATGAAAAGATAGAGAGATATAGAGAGAGAGAAAAATAGAAGTAGATAGAAGAGGTACATGTAGAGAGAGGAGTGTGAGAAAGATCATGATAGGAAGAGAGAGAAGATAGTGTGAGAGAGAGATGAAGAGACATATAGAGAGGGTGAGATATATATATATAGACAGAGGCTAAGAAAGAAAGTTACATAAGAGGAAAGAAAAAGTGAGGCAGGGTGGGAGAGAATGAAGAGAGAGGGTAAAAGTAGAAGAAAGTGAGAGAAATACTTAAGTGAGAGTGGTGGGAATGGATAGAGTGAATGAAAGAGGGAAGGAGGGTAAGAGAGAGGGGGATAGTGTGAATGAGAGAGAGAGATAGGGGAGAATGAGACTGAGATAGAGGTAGAGAGAAGTGAGTGAGAGAGCATGAAAGTGAAAGAAGTGAGAAAGTGTGAGAAAGAGAAGAGTTCCGTGAGGGGGAGAGAGAGAGAGAGAGAGAGATGAGGGCAAGAGTGAGGTAGGTATGAAGAGAAAAGAAGAGAAATAAAGAGAGAGAGAGAGAGAGAAGCGAGAGAAGAGAAAGATAAGCGAAATATGAGAAAGAGAGAAGAGAGAGAGAGATATCATGGGAGGAAGCAGGAGAGAGGGAGAGAGAGGGATGGAAAGAGTGAGTGAGAGATATAGGAAGAGCGAAAGAGAAGTCAAGAGAGAAAAGAATAGAGGAAGTGAGAAGGGTGTGAGAAAGAGCTTGAATGAAAGAGGGAGTATGAGAGATAGAGATGAAGAGGAAAAGTAGAAACAGTGTGTGATAGAGCGAGAGATAAATAGAGTGAGGGTGAGGCAAATAGAAGAGTGACGAGAGATTAGGAGAGGAGAGGAGAGAAAGATGTAAGAGTGATTTAGGAGCGGAGGAGAAAGATGGAGAGTGTGTGAAATGCGAGAGAAAAGGAAGAGAAAGAACAAAGTGAGAGAAAGAGAGAGGAGAGAGATGAGGAGTGAGTGAGAAGAGAGAAAAAAGGCAGAGTGAGAGAGAGGGCAAGAGATAGAGAAAGAGAGATAGTTCATGAGAGAGTGGTAGGAAAGGTGAGAGTGAGAGGAGGAAGATAGGGCAAATGAAACAAGGGAGGGAGGGAGAGAGGTGGGAGAATGAGAGTGAGAGGGTGTTGGAGAGAATGAGAGAAATAAAAGAGTAAGAGAGAGAAAGAGAGAAAGAGAAGAGATCCATTTTAAAGGGAGAAATGGAAGGCACTAGAGGGAGAGGGAGAGGGAGAGACCATGAGAGAAACAATAAATGTGAGAGAGAAGAAGAAGGGAAGAGAAAGATGAGATAGAGAGAAGATAAAGAGTGCAAGAGAGCTATTTCTCTCAGTCTCACTCTTTCCTCTCTTCTCTCTCTTGTCCTCCATCTCTCTCTCTCACTCATGGAGCTCTTCTCTTTCTTACTCTCTCTCTCATGCTTTTGTCTCTCTTTCTTCCTTTCTCTTACTTCTCTCTACCTCTATCTCACTCTCATTCTCCACTTTATCTCTTTCATTCTCACTTTTCCCCCCTCTTATTCTCCTTCCCTCTTTCCCTCACTCTATCGATTCCTACCTCTCTCACTTCTGTATTTCTTTGATTTTGTTCTGCTCTTTCACCTCTAGTACTCTCTATTCATTCTCTCTTCTCACTTGCTCCTCTCTCCTTCTCTCTTGAATCCATTCCTCCTTGCCTCACTCTGTCTCTCGTCTACTCACTCTGTAACTTTCTCGACCTCTTTTTTATATCTCACTCTCTCTCTATTCCCGCTCTCATTCCCTCCAATCCTCTATCTCTCTCACTCTGAAGTTCTCTCTTGCATCATCTTCATCTCTACCTATCCATTCTTTTCTGTCTCCATCTCTTTCTATCTCCAACTTCTTCCCCATATTTCGCTCTCACTCTCTCCCTCTCTACATCCACTCTTTGTCTCTCTCTCCCTCCCTCTCTTCCTCTTTCCCTTCCTCACTTTCCCTCGCCTCTTACCCTCTCTCTTCTATATATATAAACCTCTTATTTTCTCCCTTTGTTCCTTTATCTTGTCTATCTCATTCTCTCTCACTTGCTCTCTCACTCTCTTAATCTCCCGTACATAATTGTTCTCTCTCTTTTCTCCCTCTTTCTACTTTTTCTCACTCTCTCTTTCCCTTTCTCTTTCTCTCTTTCACTTCTCTATCCATTTTTCATACTTTCAATCACTCTTCCTCCCTTATCACTCTCTCGTGCCCTCCACTCTTTCTCAGTCATGGAGCACTTCTCTTTCTCACTCTCACTCTCTTCCATTCTTCCCTCTTTCACTTACTCTCTCTCACTTTTTCCTACTCTCTACATCAATCACACACTTATTCTCCCTCCCTCTCTCTCACACACAGTCTCTCTCCCACCCTTCCTTCCTCCTTCCTTCACTCTCTTCTTCCCTATCTCTCACCCTTATGCCCCATCTTTCTCCTTCGCTCTTAAATCACTCCCTATCTCTTTCTTTTGCTCCTCTCTTCTCTTCTCTATTTCTATCTACCTCACTCTCGTTCATTCTATCTCAAGCTCTCTCACACGGTTTCTATCTACCTCCTTATCTCCATCTTTCTTACTTCCACTTTCTTTCAAGCTCTTTCTCATACTCTTCTCACTCCCTCTACCCTTTCTCTCTCTTTCTCTCACTCCTCTCTCGTACTTCATATATCTTTCACTCACCCTTTCCATCCCTTTCTCTCCCTCTCTCTTGCTTCCTCCCTTGCTCTCTCTCTCACCTTGCAACTCTCTCTCTCTTTATTTCAATCTCTTTCTCACACCCTTCTCTCATTATCTCTATGCTCTTCTCTCTTTCTCTCTTACTGCTTTTTTACTCTCTCTATATCTCTCGCACCATCTTTCCATGCCTATCCCCGTCTCTCCCTCCCTCTCTCTCCTTCACTCTTTCTCGGTCTGTCTTACTTTGTTTCCCTCTCTATTTGCCCTCTTTCTCTTCTCTCTAGATAATCTCTCTTCTCTCGCTTCACTCTCTCACTCTTTCATACCTCCCTCACTCTTGCCATCCATCTCTCTCTCTCTCTCATGGAGCTCTTTTGTTACTCTCTCTCACTCCTTACTCTCTCTTTCTTGTTCTTTCACTCGTTTCTCTACCTCTATTTCACTCTCATTGTCCCATTTCTCTCTCTCATTCTCATTATCCCCCTCTCTGTTACCCTCCTTCCCTCCTTCACTCACTCTATCCATTTCTCTCTCTCATTCTCACTATCCCCCTCTCTCTCACTTATGTATTCATTTTCTTCTACTCTTGCCCTCTCTCGTGCTCTCTCATCATTCTCTCTTCCCACTCACTCCCCTTATCTCTCCTTCTCTCTTGAATCCATCACTCTCTACCTCACTTTGTCTATCGTCTTCTCTCTCTCTTTCTAACTTTCTCAACCTCTTTCTGTTTATATATCTCTCTCAACGTCTCTATATGCCTCTTCATCTTCTCTCGCTCTCTCTTCTCTCTTCCTATCATCTCAAACTCTCTCTCTACATGTACCTCTTCTATGTACCTCTATTTTGCTCTCTATATCTCTCACTCTATCTTTTCATAATATATCTATCTATCTCCCCCCTCTCTTCCTATCTTACGAACTCTCTCTCTCTCCCTACAACGTTGTTGCTCTCTCTATCTTTTCTCTCTCTTTCACTCTGTCTTTCTCATATTTTCTCTCCCTCTCTCACTCTCTCATGCCCTCCATCTCTCTCTCAGTCATAGAGCTCTTCTCTCTCTCTCACACACACATTTTCCCACTCTCTAGGTCTATCTCACACTTATTTTTCCTCTGTCATACACACACTCTCTCTCTCTCTTGCCCTTGTCGGCTAATTTTTCCTTTTTTGATTTTGAAACACTCTCTCTCTTATGTATTCTCTCTTTCTTTAACATTCTTTCTCTTAATGTTCTCTCTCATTTCACTCCTCCTTATCCTCTCCTCCGCTCTTGAATCATACCTTACTGTTTATTTTTCTCCTCTCTTCTCCTCTCGTCTCTATTTCTAGGCTTGCCTCGCACTCACTCGATCTATCTCTGGCTCTCTCTCGGATCATTTCTATGTTGCCTCCCATCTTAATCTCTCTTACTTCCTCATTCTTTCGAGCTCTTTCCCACATTCTTCTCACTTCTCTACCCCCTCTCTTTATCTTTCTCTCTCTGCTTCTACATTGGACTTCCTATATCTCTCACTCACTCTTTCCATCCCTCTCTCTTGCTTCCTCCGGTGCTCTCTCTCACCTTGCAACTCTCTCTCTTCGGCTCTCTCTTCTCTCTCTCTACTTGATCTCTTTCTCACACCCTTCTCTCTTTATCTCTATGCCCTTCTCTCGCTTTCTCTCTCTACTTCTCTTTTACTCTCTCTTTATCCCTCACTTTATCTTTCCATGCTTATGTCTCTCCTTTCCACTAGACTCTCTCCCTTCGTCCCACTCTCTTTACTTCTCTCTCTGTCTGTCTCACTCCCTCTCTCTTTTACCCTCTCTCTTACATTATCTCTTTTTCATCTTTCCATCTCTCTCCCTCTCTCACTCACACTTTATTTGCTCGCTCTTTTCTCTCCTTTCTCTTACACACTCTCTCTTGTTGTTCCAGCGATTTCTCCTCGCCAATCTCTTATCTTCCTACGATTTCTCTCTATCTCGCTCTTAATCTCTTTCTCCCTCTTTCTCCCTTACGCCTTGATCTCGTTCCCCTTTTCTCCCAGTTTATTTCATCTCTCTATCATTTGTTTTTCTCTTTATGTCTCGCTGCCATTCTCCTTTTCTTTGTATTTTCTTACTTCTACTTACGGTCGCTTCCATGTTTGTCTTCCTCTCTCTCTTCTCTATCTCCCTCTCTCTTCCTCTCTCTCTTCTCTATCTCCCTCTCCCACTCTCTTACTTCCTCCCACGCTTTCTCTCCCTCTCTCCATCTCTCCTTTATTTTTATATCTGCCTCGTCTCTCTCTCTCTCTTCTCTTGTTTTCTCGATCTCTCACTCCTTCACACGTGCCCATCACCTTATCCTCTTCCCTCTTGCTTTATATTCTCTCTTGCTCTCCTCCCTCCCTCCCTCGCTCTTACACACACTCTCTCATACTCTATTTTATGTCTCAGTCTCTCCTCTCTCCATCTCTTATCTCCCTCTCTCCCTACTCCAGCGTTATCCTTATCTACATCGTTTCTCGTATCTCTCTTCCTAACTTCTATGGTACACTCTCATTGTCTCACTTTCCCTTCCACTCTGTTCTCTTTTTTTTATCAAAATCTCAATATTTCTCTCACTTAATCTTTATCGATTGTTCTCTTGATATGTACGATTTCACACTCTCACTTTCCCTCTATAATTTTCTCTCTCTCGCGAGTCTCTTCTCGTACTCTTTAATCTCTCTGTGCATATCTTTTTCGCTCTTCTCTCATTCGCATGTCTCTTCTCTAAATCCCTCTTCACCTTCTCTCGTTTGTCTCTCTCTCTCTCCACCTCGCTCACTCTCTCATGGCCTCTAATTCTCCACCCTCTATCCCACCTTTCCGATCTCCCTTCTCATTCACTCTTTATCTCTTCCCCTCTCTCTCCTCCTTTCGCTTTCCATCTTTCACTTGTCTCCTCTCCATATCTATCAATATGTCACTCTCTAACTCTCTCTCTCATCTCCCTCTCTTCTCTCTCATTTATCTTTTCTCTCACATGCACTCTCTACACATCTCATTTATCTCTTTTCTTTTTGTCTCGCACTCTTTCTCTCCCGCACCTCCATTTCTCTTTGTACGCTCTCGCGCAATGTCTCTCTCCCTCCGTCATTCACTTACTCCCTCACACTAGCAATCTATTTTCCCCTCTATACCTATCTTTCTCCTTTCCTCTCTCTAGCACTTTCTCCTTTATGCTCTTTATCACACTCTCTTTCCCTCTCTATCTCTCTTTCTCTCACTTCATTTGTTCTCTACCTGTCTGCATGACTTTTCTATCACACTCTCTTTATCTATTCGCCTTCTCTTTCCCTCCTATCCTTCATCTCTCTCTCACACACATTTTTTCTTGGATCTTTTAACTCGTTACCTATCACTCCTTTTCTACCATATCTCTTTCTTTCTCCATCTCTTCCCTTATAGATATATTCCTCTCTGTTGCACTCTTTCTCATCTCCCTCTCTATAACACTCTCCCTCCTCTTACACATCCTCTTGTTCTTTCTCACATTCTTTCTCTTTTATCCCTCTCTATTTCCCTTCCTTTCTCTCTCGAACTTTCTCTTTCACTCACTCTTTCTCTCTCTCTCGCTCTCTGTCTCTTTCTCTCTCTCCATTTTTTATTGTCTCTCTCATCCTTCCCTCTCTCTTTCTTTCTATCTCTTCACTCTCACACAATTGCACATTTTCTCTATCTATCTCTGCTTGTCTCTCTCCCTCTCACTTTCCCTCGCTCACTTCATCGCTCTATATTGACCTTCCTCGATCCTTCACTTGTCTTTCTCTCCATATCTCTTATACCCTCCTCCCTCCCCTATCCCTCCCTCTCTTGCACACTTTCTATCTCACTCACATTTTCTATCACTCTTACTCTTGCTCTCTCTCTCAGTCCTCTATCTCCATCCCTCTCTCTTACTTGCCTTTTTCTTTCGAGTCTCTCCTCGCATTTCTCTTTATCTTCCTTTCTCGCTCTCTCGCATTGAGCCCTTTTCTCCTATTATTTTCTCACTTTATATCTAATACCTCTTGCAATTGTACACTCTCTTTCTCTCATTATCCTTATCTCTTTGTCTCTCTCCCTTGCGCTCCCACTCAATCTCTCACATATCTTCTCGCACTATCCCTTCTCTACTCTCTTATATTTCCATCGGCCCCATCACTAACTTCTGATCTCTCCTTCCAACTCTTAATCTCAACCCTCTCTCTTCACCTCGACCTCCCCCTCTCTTTCTTGCTCACTCATTCTCTCCATCATTCCCTCTCTCACTCTCTTTCTCTCTTCTTCACTCTTCTCTCACTCTGATAAACCTCACACTCTCTCCTTGCATTCCATTCCTTTCTAACATTCTCTTCTCTCTCTATCTCTTTCTATCCCCCCTCTTGCTCTCTACATGTCTATCTCTCCCTCACTCACTCACTCCCTCCTCTATCTATCTCTCTCTCTGTTTCCCTCTTCATCTCTCTTTCTCTCTTTGACTCTCTCTAGCACTTTCTCCTTTTTGCTCTTTATCCCCCACTCTCCCACTCCTCCCTCTTTGTCTATCTTTCTCTCACTTTATGTTCTTTCTCTTCTACACATGTCTTTTCTATCTTACTCTCTTTCTCTACTACCCCTCTCTTTCCTCCATATCCTCCTCCTCTCTCTCCCTCACTCTCACATTCTCTCTTGCTTCTTCGCGCTCTCTTCATCTCTCTTTCTCTCTTTGACTCTCTCTATCTCTCTATCTTAAAGCTAGATCCTAGGCTAGAAGGAGAAAAGAATGACCTCAAAAATGAGGTCAACAGCCCTCCCTTCTTCCTTCCCTACCTCTCTCTCATATGTATTCTCTCTTTCTTTCACTCTGCTCTTTCTCTTAAAGTTCTCTCTCATTTCACTCACTCCTTATCTTTCTCCTCCACTCTTGAATCACTCCTTACCTATTTTTCTCCTCTCTTCTCCTCTCATCTCTATTTCTAGCTGCCTCACCCTCACTCAATCTATCTCTAGCTCTCTCTCAGATCATTTCTATCTGCCTCCACATCTTAATCTCTCTTACTTCCTCATTCTTTCGAGCTCTTTCTCACATTCTTCTCACTTCTCTACCCCTCTCTCTCTTTCTCTCTCTACTTCTCTGTTGGACTTCCTATATCTCTCACTCACTCTTTCCATCCCTCTCTCTTGCTTCCTCCAGTGCTCTCTCTCAGCTTGCAACTCTCTCTCTTCAGCTCTCTCTTCTCTCTCTCTATTTCAATCTCTTTCTCACACCCTTCTCTCGCTTTCTCTCTCTACTTCTCTTGTACTCTCTCTTTATCCCTCACTTTATCTTTCCATGCTTATGTCTCTCCTTTCTCTCAGACTCTCTCCCTTCCTCCCACTCTCTTTACTTCTCTCTCTATTTGTCTCACTCCCTCTCTCTTTTACCCTCTCTCTTACATTATCTCTTTTTCATCTTTCCATCTCTCTCCCTCTCTCACTCACACTTTATTTGCTCGCTCTATTTCTCTCCCTTTCTCTTACACACTCTCTCTTGTTGTTCCCACAATTTCTCACTCATAATCTCTTATCTTCCTCTGTTCTACTCTCCTATCTCTAGCTCTTAATCTCTCTTTCTCCCTCTTTCTCCCTTACGCCTCGATCCCGTTCTCCTTTTCTCCCAGTTTATTTCCATCTCTCTATCATTTGTTTTTCTCTTTATGTCTCCCTCCCATTCTCCCTTTTCTTTGCATCTTTCTTACTTCTACTTACAGTCGCTTCCATCTGTCCACCTCACTTTCTTCTACTCCCTCTCTCTTCCTCTCTCTCTTCTCTATCTCCCTCTCCCACTCTCTTACTTCCTCCCACGCTTTCTCTCCCACTCTCTCCATCTCTTCCTTTATTTTTTATATCTACCTCCATCCCTCTCCCTCTCTCTTCTCTTGCTTTCTCAATCTCTCACTCCTTCACACGCACTATCCCTATCACTCTTCCCTCTTGCTTTCTCTTCTCTCTTGCTCTCACTCCCGCCCTCCCTCTCTCTTACACACACTCTCTCATACTCTATTTTATGTCTCAGTCTCTCTCTTCTCTCCATCTCTTATCTCCCTCTCTCCCACGTTCTATCCTTATCTCTATCATTCTCTATCTCTCTTCCTAACTTCTCTATGGTACACTCTCATTGTCTCTCTTTCCCTTCCACTCTCTGTTCTCTTTTTTTATCAAAATCTCAATATTTCTCTCACTTAATCTTTATCGATTGTTCTCTTGATCTGTCCGTTCACACTCTCACTTTCCCTCTATAATTTTCTCTCTCGCAGTCTCTTCTCGTACTCCCTAATCTCTCTCTATTGCATATCACACTCGCTCTTCTCTCGTTCTCATGTCTCTTCTCTAAATCCCTCTTCACCTTCTCTCATTTTGTCTCTCTCTCCACCTCGCTCACTCTCTCATGGCCTCTAATTCTCCACCCTCTATCCCACCTCTCCGATCTCCCTTCTCATTCACTCTTTATCTCTTCCCCTCTCTCTCTCCTCCTTTCGCTTTCCATCTTTCACTTGTCTCCTCTCCATATCTATCAATATGTCACTCTCTAACTCTCTCTCTCATCTCCCTCTCTTCTCTCTCATTTATCTTTTCTCTCACACGCACTCTCTCTATCTCATTTATCTCTTTTCTTTTGTCTCACACTCTTTCTCTCCCACCCTCCATTTCTCTTTGTCTGCTCTCTCGCAATGTCTCTCTCCCTCCGTCACTCACTTACTCCCTCACACTAGCAATCTCTTTTCCCCTCTATACCTATCTTTCTCACTTTCACTCTCTCCAGCACTTTCTCCTTTATGCTCTTTATCCTGCACTCTCTTTCCCTCTCTATCTCTCTTTCTCTCACTTCATTGTTCTCTCTACATCTTGCATGACTTTTCTATCACACTCTCTTTATCTATTCCCCTTCTCTTCCCTTCTTATCCTTCATCTCTCTCTCTCTCACGTTTTCTCTTGGATCTTTTAACTCTTTACCTATCCCTCCTTTTCTACCATATCTCTTTCTATCTCCATCTCTTCCCTTATAGATATATTCCTCTCTGTTGCACTCTTTCTCATCTCCCTCTCTATAACACTCTCCCTCCTCTTACACATCCTCTTGTGCTTTCTCACATTCTTTCTCTTTTGTCCCTCTCTATTTCCCTTCCTTTCTCTCTCAAACTTTCTCTTTCACTCACTCTTTCCACACCCTCTCTCTCACTCTCTTATCTCTTTCTCTCTCTCCTTTTTTTATTTATCTCTCTCATCCTTCCCTCTCTTTCTTTCTATCTCTTCACTCTCACACAATTGCATATTTTCTCTATCTATCTCCACACTGTCTCTCTCCCTCTCACTTTCCCTCGCTCTCTTCATCGCTCTATATTGACCTTCCTCGATCCTTCACTTGTCTTTCTCTCTCCATATCTCTTATACCCTCCTCCCTCCCCTATCCCTCCCTCTCTTGCACACTTTCTATCTCACTCACATTTTCTATCACTCTTACTCTTGCTCTCTCTCTCAGTCCTGCTCTATCTCCATCCCTCTCTCTTACTTGCACTTTCTTTCAGTCTCTCCCTCCATTTCTCTATCTTCCTTTCTCACTCTCTCACATTGAGCCCTTCTCTCTATATTATTTTCTCTCACTTTATATCTAATACCTCTTGCAATTGTACCCCCACTCTCTGTCTCTCATTATCCTTATCTCTCTTTGTCTCTCTCCCTTGCGCTCCCACTCAATCTCTCACACATATCTTCTCGCGCTATCCCTTCTCTACTCTCTCTTATATTTCCCTCTATTTCTGTATCGCTAACTTACAATCTCTCCTTCCAACTCTTAATCTCAACCCTCTCTCTTCACCCTCGACCTCCCCCTCTCCTTCTTGCTCACTCATTCTCTCCATCGTTCCCTCTCTCACTCTCTTTCTCTCTCCTTCACTCTTCTCTCACTCTGATAAACCTCACACTCTCTTCTTTCACCTTTCTAACATTCTCTTCTCTCTCTATCTCTTTCTTTATCCCCCCTCTCGCTCTCTCTATGTCTTTCTATCTCTCCCTCACTCACTCACTCACTCCCTCACACTCTACTATCTCTCTCTGTTTCCCTCTTCATCTCTCTTTCTCTCTTTGACTCTCTCTAGCACTTTCTCCTTTTTGCTCTTTATCCCCCACTCTCCCACTCCTTCTCCCTCTTTGTCTATCTTTCTCTCACTTCATGTTCTTTCTCTTCTACTCATGTCTTTTCTATCTTACTCTCTTTCTCTCTCTTTCCCCCATATCCTCCTCCTCTCTCTCCCTCACTCTCACATTCTCTCTTGCTTCTTCGCGCTCTCTTCATCTCTCTTTCTCTCTTTGACTCTCTCTATCTCTCTCTCCTTCTATATCTACCTCCTTCCTTTATAGATATATCCCTCTCATTGCACCCTTTCCCACCTCCCTCTCTGTTACACACTCTCTCTCCTCTATCACTCTCGTGCATTCTATCTTACATTCTTTCTCTTTTGTCCCTCTTCGTCTCCCTTCCTCTCCATCTCACACCTTCGTTATCACTCACTCTTTCCACTCTCTCTGTCTCTTCTCTCTCTTAATCTCTCACCCATGCTTGTCTATCTCTCCTGTCCTTTCCTCTTGATTTTCTATCTATCTCCTCACTCTCACACAGAAGCACACTTTCTTTCTATCTCCTCACTCTCTCCCTCTCTCTTGTCCTCTCTCTCTCTATCGCTCTCTATTACTCTTCCTTGATGTTTCACTTTGTCTCTCTCTCTCTCTCTTATGCACACCCTCCCTCCTTTCCTCCCTCCCTCCATCAGCATCCCTCCCTCTCTCTCGCTCAATTTCTCTCTCTCTCATTCTCTCTCACTCTCACTTTTGCTCTCTCTTAGTCCTGCTCTATTTCCCTCCCTCTCTCTAACTTGCACTTTCTTTCAGTCTCTCCCTCCATCTCTCTCTATCTTCCTCTCTCACTCTCTCACCTGGAGCCCTTCTCTCTATATCTTTTTCTCTTAATTTTTATCCATTATCTCTAGCTATTGTACCCACTTTGCCAGTCTCTCATTCTCCTTTTATCTCTTTATATCTTTGTCTCTAACTCACTCATGCTCTCTCGATCAATCTCTCCCACATCTTCTCTTGCTATCCCTTCTCTCTATCTATTATTTCACTCTATTCTTCTCTATTGATAACTCTTTCTCCCTCTCACTTATAATCACTCCTTCCCTTCCTCTCTCCTTCCAACTCTCTCTATATCTACCCTCTCTCTTTGTCCCTCAATCTCTGCCTTTCCTTTCTGCTCACTCACTCTCTCCCATCCTCCCTCTCTCACCTTCTTTCTCTCTCCCTCTCTTTTCTCTCACTCTGATTAACCTCAAACTCTGTCCTTTCATTCTCTTCCTTTCTCACTTTCTCTTCTATCTCTCACTATGTCTCTCTGTCCCTTCCTCGCTCCCTCACTCTCTCACACTCTATCTTTCTATCTATCTCTTTTCCTCTCTATACCTCACTTGTTCTCTTTCACTCTCTCTACAACTTCCACATTTCTCTCTCTAACCCCCATATTCCCACTCTCTCTCCCTCTCTATCTCTCTTTCTATCACTTCATTGTTCTCTCTCATTTACTCATGTCTTTTATATCATACTCTATTCCTTTATTCCCCCTCTCTTTCCATCCTATCTTCCATCCCTGTCTCTCATGTTATCTCTTGCATCTTCTTACTCTCTACTATCTCTCCTTTTCTATCTCTATCTCTTTCTATCTCCACCTCCTTCCCTTATAGATATATCCCTCTCTGTTGCACTCTTTCTCACTTCCCGCTCTATTACACTCTCTCTCCTCTCTCTCAACCTCTTGCGCTTTCTCACATTCTTTCTCTTTTATCGCTCTCTGTCTCCCTTCCTATCTATCTAAAAATTTATGTTTCACTCACTCTTTCCACTCTCTCTCTCTCTCTCACTCACTCTCTTATTTCTTTCTCTCTTTCCTTTTCTAGTTTATCTCTGTCGTCCTTGCCTCTCTTGCTTTCTATCTCCTCACTCTCACACAAATGCACACTTTTTCTATCTATCTCTTCATTGTCTTTCTCCCTCTCTCTTTCCCTCTCTCTTCAGCATTCTCTATTGCCTTTCCTTGATCCTTTACTTTGTCTCTCTCTATCTCTTTCATAACCTTCCTCCCGTCCTCCCTCCCTCCTTCCCCATCCCTTCCTCTCTCTCGCACACTTTCTATCTCACTCTCATCCTCTCTCACTCTCACTCTTACTCTCTCTCTCTCTATCAATGCTGCTCTATTTCCTCCCCTCACTTTTACGTGTGCTATCATCTAGTCTCTCCCTCCGTCTCTGTCTATCTTCTTCTCTCACTCTCTCATGTATATCCCTTCTCTTTATATCTTTTCTCTCACTTTATATCCTATATCTCTTTCTATTGTACCCCTCTCTCAGTCTCTGATTCTCCTTATCTCTCTTAATAGCTCTGACTCTAACTCTCACATGCTCTCTCACTCACTCTCTCTCACATCTCTTCTCTTGCTATCCCTTCTCTCTCTCACTTATTATTCCCTCTATCATTCTCTACCGCTAACTCTTTCACCCTCTCTCTTACAATTTCTCCTTCCCTTCCTCTCTTCTGCCAACTCTCTCAATCTCTACCTTCTCTCTTCATCCCTCGATCTCTCCCTCTCCTTCCTGCTCACTCATTCTCTCATCCCTCCCTCTCTCACCCTCTTTCTCTCTCCCTCTCTCATCTCTCACTCTGATAAACCTCACTCTCTCCATTCTTTGCCTTCCTTTCTCACTTTCTCTTCTCTCTCTATCTCTTTCCTATCTCCCCCTCTCTCGCCATCGCTATGTCTCTTTATCTCTCCCTCACTCACTCCCTTACACTCTATCTATCTCTCTCTTTTTCCCTCTTCATCTTTCATTCTCTCTTTCACTCTCTCTAGCACTTTCTTCTTTTTGCTATTTATCCCCCACTCTCCCACTCCTTCTCCCTCTTTATTTATCTTTCTCTCACTTCATTGTTCTTTCTCTCCTACTCTCATGTCTTTTCTATCTTGCTCTTTCTCTACTCCCGCTCTCTTTCCCTCATATCCTTCTCTCTCACACACTCACTCACATTCTCTCTTGCATCTTCGTACTCTCTACCTATCCCTCCTATTCTGTCTCTCTTTCTATATGCACCTCCTACCCTTATAGATATATCTCTTTTATTGCACCCTTTCTCACCTCCCTCTCTGTTACACACACACTCTCTCTCCTCTCTCACTCTCGTGCATACTATCTTTCATTCTATCTCTTTTTTCCCTCTCTATCTTCCTTCCTCTCCATCTCACACCTTCTCTATCACTCAGTCTTTCCATTCTCTCACTCTCTCTCTCTATCTCCTGCCTTTTCATGTCTATCTCTCCTGTCCTTCCCTCTCTTGTTTTTCTATCTATCTCCTCACTCTCACACAGACACACACTTTCTCTATCTATCTCCTCACTCTCTCCCTCTCTCTTTTCCTCCCTCTCTTTGTCGCTCGCTGTTGTCCTTCCTTGATCCTTCACTTTATCTCTCAATCTCACTTATGCACTCCCTCCTCCTTTCCTCCCTCCCGCTGTCTCACTTACTTTCTCTCTCATCTCATTCTCTCTCACTCTCACTCTTGCTCTCTCTCAATCCTGCTATATTTCCTTCCCTCTCTCTTACTTGCACTTTCTTGCAGTCTCTCCCTTCATCTCTCTTTATCTTCCTCTCTCACTCTCTCACCTGGAGCCCTTCTCTCTATATCTTTTTCTCTCACTTTTCATCTAGTATCTCTTGCTGCTATTGTACCCTCTCTCTCAGTCTCATTCTTCTTTTCTCTCTTTATATCTTTGTTTCTAACTCAACCATGCTCTCTCGCTCAATCTCACGCATCTCTTCTCTTGCTATCCCTTCCATCTATATTTTTTATTTCACTTTATCATGCTCTATTGCTAACTCTTTCTCCCTCTCTCTTATAATCACTCCTTCACTTCCTCTCTCCTTCCAACTCTCTCTCTTTGTTCCTCGATCTCTCCCTCTCATTCTTGCTCACTCTCTCTCTTCCTCCCTCTCTTACCTTCTCTCTCCCACTCTTTCTCTCACACTGATTAACCTCTCACTCTGTCCTTCATTCCCTTACTTTCTCAATTTCTCTTCTCTCTCTCAGTATGTCTCTCTCTCCCTCACTCACTCACTCACACCCTCACACTCTATTTTCCTATCTATCTCTTTTCCATTCTATACCTCTCTTTCTCTCTTTCATTCTCTCCACAACTTTCTCCTTTTTGCTCTCCATCCCCCAATTTTCCAAACTCTCTCCCTCTTTATCTCTCTTTCTATCACTTCATTGTTTTCTCTCCTTCTCTCTTTTATATCATACTCTATTTCTATATCCCCCTCTCTTTCCCTCATATCCTCCATGTCTCTCTATCACGTTCTCTCTTGCATCTACTTACTCTCTACATATCTCTCCTTTTCTATCTCTATTTCTTTCTATCTCCACCTCCATCCCTTATAGATATATCCCTCGCTATTGCACTCTTTCTCACTTTCCACTCTGTTACACACTCTCTCTTTTCTCCAATCTCTTGCACTTTCTCACATCCTTTCTCTTTTGTCGCTCTTTGTGTCCCTTCCTATCTATCTCAAACTTTTTATTTCACTCACACTTTCCACTGTCTCTCTCGCATGCTCTTATCTCTTTATCTCTTTGATTTTCTTGTTTATCTCCTCACTCTAACACAAATGCACGCATTCTCTATCTATCTCCTCACTGTTTCTCTCCCTCATCGTTCCCTCTCTCTCTTTGTCATTCTCTATTGCCCTTCCTCTCTCTATCTTTCTTATAACCTTCCTCCTTCAACATCCTTTCCTCTCTCTCGCACACTTTCTACCTCACTCTCATTCTCTCTCACTCACACTCTCTCAATCCTACTCTATTTCTCACCCTCTCTTTTACTTGCACTATTTTTTAGTCTCTCCCTCCAACTCTCTCTATCTTCCTCTCTCACTCTCTCACAATAGCCATTCTCTTTATTGCTATTGTACCCCCTCTCTCATTCTCATTCTCCTTTTCTCGCTTGATAACTCTGCCACTAACTCTCACATGCTCTCTCACACACTCTCTCTCACATCTCTTCTCTCTCTCTTTATCCCTTCTCTCTTTCACTTATATTTCCCTCTATCATTCTCTACTGCTAACTCTTTCGCCCTCTCTCTTACAATCTCTCCTTCCAACTCTCCCAATCTCTACCCTCTCCCTTCGTCCCTCGGTCTCTCCCTCTCCTTCTTTCTACTCATTCTCTCCATCCCTCCCTTTCTCACCCTCTTTCTCTCTCTCTCTCTCTTCTCTCACTTTAATAAACCTCTCACTGTCTCTGTTCTTTCCCTTCCTTTCTCACTATCTCTTATCTCTCTCTTTTTCTCTATCTCCCCCTCACTCTCTTGTTATGTCTCTCTTTAACTCCCTCACTCAGTCACTCCCTCACACTCTATCTATCTATCTCTCTCATTTCCTTTCTACATCTCTCTTTCACGCTTTCACTCTCTTTAGCACTTTCTACTTTTTGCTCATTATCCCCCAATCACCAGCTCTCTCTCCCTCTCTATCTCTTTTTCTCTCCATTCATTGTTCCCTCTCTTCCTTCTCTCATGACTTTTCTATCTTACACTCTTTCTCTATTCCCCCTCTCTTTCCCTCCTTTCCTCCATGTCTCTCTCTCACATTCTCTCTCGCATCTTCTTGCTCTCTACCTATCTCTCATTTTCTATCTCCACGAATATTGTGCTTTATCTCTCTCTCTCTCTCTCTCTCTCTCTCTCAATATTGTGCTTTCTCTCTTCTCTCAATATTGCTCCCTCCCTCCCTCTACCTCTCTCTCACTGCCTCAATCTTACTCTCTCTCATGCAATTTCAATCTCACTCTCTATCTCTTCTCGCACTCTCTTCTTCATCTTGCTCTTCTCTCTTCCTAGCTTCATTTCTCTCTTTACTTTCTTTTATCTCTTTGTCTTCCATTCTTCTACATTCCTCATTCTCTTATGCTTTGTCCCCCTATCTCTTTCTCATGCTCTCTATTCTCTTCTTTTAATCTCTCCTCTCATTATATCTCTCTCCCACTTCTCTCTATCTAGCTATCCCAGTCATACTCTATCTCATTATCTTTCTATATATCTCCTCTTATTGTCTCTCCTTTTCTCTCTCTCTCTCAACATGTCTCTTCCTCTCTCTTGCGTTGTCCATCCCTTCATCTCTCACCCTCCCTCAGCCTCACTCTCTCTTCCTCTCAAAATCTCATTCTGACTTTGTATCTCTCTCCCACATTTCTCACTCTCACTTTTTCTTTCCCTCACTTCCTATCACTCTCTCCCTCTCATCCCTCACTCTCTCTATTTCTCACTCTCACTGTCTCTCACTTGCACTTTTATATCTCTCTCTCTTCTCTATCACTCTTTTAACCCACTTATTCTTGCACTATATCTTAATATCTCTCATAATGCTATGATGCTCTCTCCTTTTTCTATTTCTCTGTCTCGTTCTTACTCACTGAACCATTATGTCTCCCTCTCTCATTCCCTCTCCCTCTTGCTCGCGCACACACTCTCTATGACGCTTTTCCTCTTTTTTCTCTCTTTTTCACTCTCACCATCTCACTCTATTCTTTTCTCCTCCCTCTCTTGTGATCTCTCTCACTTTATCCCTCCTTGTCTTATTCTTTCTCTTTTACTATCTCTCATTCTCTCTTCATCTCACTCTATCTCCCCCTCCTCCCTTTCTGGCTCCATCTCTTACACTCTCGTTCATTATTTATCACTCATTCTCCATATCTCTCTTTCTTTTCCTTTTTTCTCTTTTTTAACCATCTTTGTCTCATCTCTCTTGCTCTGAATATCTCTCACAATCACTCTTATTCTATCTTCCTCTTGTTATCTCTATCTTGTTATCTTTCTCACTCCTTTTTATATCTCACTTTCTCCCCCTCTCTCTCCCTATAGTTCCCTCCCTCTCTCTGTCACTCACTCGATCACTCACTCTCCCTCCTTCTCTCTGCCTCTCTCTTTCTCTTCCCCTTATCTATCTCTCTCCTCTCTCTCTCACACACACACTCTCTCCATCATGCCGAATCTCACTCACTTTCTTTCAATTGTTATCTCTCTCTTGTTATCATACTCTTATCGCTCCATCGACTGAGATCAAGAGATAGAGTTTTGGAGAGGGAATGAGAGATAGAAAATACGAGAGAGAAAGAGGAGGACAGAAAGATAGAGAAGGGAGAAAATAGAGAGAGAAGTGAGAGAAAAGTGAGAGAGTGATATACAGGTTATGAGGGAGAAAGTAATAAGATGGAGGGAGAATGAAAGAGCAAGCAATCAAGAGTGAGGATTGAGAGAGAGGAAGAGTGAGAGAGAAAGAGTGACTGAGAGGGGCGAAGAAAGAGCTTCGAGATAAAAAAAGAGCAAGAGAGAAAAGAGAGGGGGATAGAAGTAGGGGGACAAACTAGTGAGAAAGAAATAGAGAGATCAAGAGAGAGCTAGAAGATAGAGTGAGAGAATAGAGAGTGAAACAAAGAGAAATATTGAGAATAGAGGGAAAGGAAGTGAGGGGAGAAATAGAGAGATAGAGAGAATGACAAAGAGATGAATATAAAAACAAAATTGAAGGAAATACATATCAAAAGAAAATTCGAGTGAGAGAGACAGAGAGCAGAGAGAGCGAGAGAGAGAAGAGCTAAAGAGAGATGGAGAGAGATAGAGAAGGGAGAGTGGTATAAGAGAGATAAAGAGAAACTATATTTGAGAGAGCAAGAAATAGATAGAGTGAAGGTGAGGCAAAAAGAAAGAGAGACGAGAGGAGAGGAGAAGAGAGAAAGAGGTTGGGTGTGATTCACAAGCGGAAGAGAACGATGTGAGTGATTTAAATGAGAGAGAAAATAAAGAGAAAGAGAGAAGACATGGGGAGAGAGGTAGGAAAGGAGAGACTGAGGGAAGAAGGAAGGGAGGGCGAGAGAGTGTGTGTGAGAGAGAGGGAGGGAGAATAAGTGTGAGATGGACATAGAAGTGAGAAAAGTGAGAGAAACAGAAGAGCTCTATGACTAAGAGAGAGCTGGAGGGCACGAGAGTGTGAGGGAGTGAGAGAAAATAATAGAAAGAAAGAGAGAGAAGATAGAGAGGGCAAGAGAGTTTTAGAGAGAGAGGGTAAGGAAGGAAGGCAGGAGAAAGACAGAGATATATCGATGAAAAGATAGAGTGAGATATATGGAGAAAGCACTATAGAAGTAGATAGAAGAGGTACATGTAGATTGAAGAGTGTGTGAAAGATCTTGAAAGAAAGAGTGAGAAGAGAGAGCTAGAGAGAGACGAAGAGACATATAGAGAGGGTGAGAGAGATATATAAATAAACAAAGGTTGGGAAAGGTAGAAAAAGAGAGAAGAGGAGAGATAAAGTGAGGTAGGGAAGGATGGATTCAAGTAAGGAGAGAGAGAGGAAGTGAGTAAAAGGGAGAATGATAGAGGGAAGGTTAGAAGAAAGTGAGAGAAATACTTAGGTGAGGAGGTAGGAATGGGTAGAGTGAGTGAAGGAGGGAACAAGGCTAAGTGAGAAAGGGGGAGAGTGAGAATGAGAGAGAGGAAGGGGGAGAATGAGAGTGAGATAGAGGTAGAGAGAAGTGAGTGAGAGAGAGAAAAGGATAAGAGATAGTGAGAAAAAGAAGAGGTCCTTGTGCGAGTGAGAGAGATGAAGGGGAAGAGTGAGGAATGTATGGAGAGAGAATAAGAGAAAGAAAAAATAAGAGAGAGAGAGAAGTGAGAGAAGAGATAGATAAGTTAGAGAGAATAGATAGAGGGCAAATAGAGAAGGCAACATAGTAAGACAGAGCAACAGAGAATGAGGAGGATAGAGGGAGGGAGAGAGAGAGAAAAGCATGGAAAGATTGAGTAAGAGATATAGAGAGATAAAAAGAGTAGTAGAGACAGAAAGAAAGAGAATGGTGTAGAGATATGGGAAGAAGGGTGTGAGAGACCGAGAGATTGAAAGAATGAGTGAGGCAAATAATAATGGAAAGGAAAGGAGAGGAGAGAGAAAGTGAGGGAGGAATTGATTGAAGAGATCAGGAGAGAGATGTGGAGTGAGTGAGAAGAAAGAAGAAAGAGAGAGTGAGAGAGAGGGCAAGAGTGAGATAAAGAGAACTAATTTGTAAGACAGAGTGGTTGGAAATGTGCGAGTGAGAGGAGGAAGAAAGGGCAAATGAATTCTCAGAGGGAGGGAGAGAGAGAAAGAGTGGAGGGAAAAAGAGAGTGAGATGGAGGTGGAGAGAATTAGAGAAATAAAAGATTGAGAGAGAGAGAGAGAAAGTGAAGAGATCCATGAGAAATGGAGAGATGGAGGGCATGAGAAGGAGAGAGGGAGAGAGAATGAGTGAATGAAAGAGAAGGATAGAAGTAGAAGAAAAGAGGAAAGAGGAAAGATGAGATAGAAAGAAGGTAAAGAGAGAAAAAGAGTTGTTGGATGAGAGAGAGATGGTAAAAAGAGGGTGAGATAGCGAGAAAGAGATCGATACTTAGATGGAAAGAGAGATTGAGATATATAAATATGACAAAATAGAAGTAGAGATTTTAAGTGGTAGGAGGAGAGAGAAGAGTATGAGAAAGAGCTCGAAAGAAAGAGAGAGAAAGATGAAAAGACAAGTAGAGAGTGTGAGAGAAAGATAGATAGGAGAGGTTGAGGTAGATAAAAAGAAAAAGGAAGTTGGGAGAAAAGGGGAATGATAAAAGAGAGAAGATAATGATTAAGAAGAAGGTGAGAGAGTTAAGGAAATGGATTAAAGAGAGAAGGAGAGAGGGGGAGAGTGAGTGAGAAGAGAGAATAAAGAGAGAGCGTGAGAGAGTAAAGAGTAAAAAAAAAGTGAGAGAAATGCATAAATGGGAGAGATAGGAATTGATAGACTGAGTGAAGGAGGGGAGGGTAAGAGGGAGGGGGAGAGTGAGAGTAAGAGAGAGAAAGGGGAGAATGAGAATAAGATAGAGGTAGATAGAATCAAGTGATAGAAAGAAAAAAAGAGAGATAAGAGTGAAAGAGAGTGAGAAAGATAAGAGCTCCATGAGAGAGAGAGAAATGGAGGGCAAGAGAGAGGGAGGTTGGAGAGAGAAGAAGAGAAAGAAAAGTGAGAGAGAGAGAGAAGAGAGAGAAGAGAAAGATAAGCTAAAGAGAAGAGAGATAGAGGACAAATAGAGAAGGCAATAGAGTAAGACAAAGAAAGAGAAGTATAAAGAACAAAAGAGAAGTAGAGAGAAAGAGAGACAAGGGCACATAAATAAAGAGAGAAGGGTGTGATAAAATAATTGAAATAAAGAGAGAGAAGAGAGAGATGAAGGAGAAAAAGTTACAAGGCCAGAGAGCGAGAGAGCAAGGGAGGAAGTAAGAGAGAGGGAGAGAGAGGGATGGAAACATTGAGTCTGAGATGTAGGAAGTGTGTAAGAAAAATAGAGAGAGAGAAAGAGGAGAGTAAGGAATAGGAAGAGCATGAGAAAGAGCATGAAAGAAAGAAGATGTAAGAGAGATAGAGATGAGGAGGTAGATAGATATCGCGTAAGAGAGCTAGAGATATATAGAGTGGGGGTAAGGGCGATAGAAAGAGAGATGAGAGGAGAGGAGAGAAAGAGGTAGGGAGTGATTCAAGATCGAAGGGGAAAGATGGGGAGTGCGTAAAATGAGAGAGAAAAGAAAGAGAAAGAACAGAGTGAAAGAAAGAGAGAGAATACATAAGGGAGAGAGGGAGGAAAGGACCGAGTGAGGGAAAGAGGGAGGGAGGGCTTAGTGACTAAGAGAGAGATGGAGGGCACGAGAGAGTAAGGGAGAGAAAGAGAAGAGCTCAATGATTGAGAGAGAGATGGAGGGCAAGAGAGAGTGAGGGAGGGAGAATAAAGAGAAAGAAACAAAGAGAGAGAGAGAGAAGAAAGAGTGAAAGAGAGAAGATGGATAGAAGAAAGGGAGGGCAAGAGAGAATAAAGAGAGAACATAAAGGGGTAAGAGAGATGTAGGGAGAGAGAGAGAGATGGTAAGAGAGGAAGAGAGTGAGATATATACTGATGAAAAAATAGAGTGAGAGATATTGAGAGAGCAAAATAGAAGCAAATAGAAGAGGTAAATGTAGAGAGAGGAGTGTGAGAAAGATCTTGAAAGAAAGAGAAATGAAGATATAGAGCGGGTGAGTGAGATATATAAATAGCAAGAGGTTGATAAAGATATAAAGCGAGAGAAGAAGAGAGACAGATTGAGGCAGGGAGAGATGCATTCAAGAGAGAAGGAGAGAAAAAGGTAGTGAGTGAGAAGAGGGAATGAAGAGAGACCACGAGAGAAGTCAAGTGTAGAAGAAAGTGAGAGATTAGATAGAGTAAGAGAGTTGGGGAGAGTGAGAACAAGAGAGAGAAAAGGGAGAATGAGAGTGAGATGGAGGTAGAGAGAAGTGGGTGAGAGAGAGCAAGAAAGAGAGAGAAAAGAGTGAGAAAGAGAAAAAGCTCCATGAGCGAGAGAGAGAGAGAGATGGAGGGAAAGAGAGAAGGAGGTATTGAGGGAAAAGTAGAGAAAGAAAGACTGAGGGAGAGAGAGAATTGAGAGAAGAGAGAGGGAAAATAGCGAAGGCAACAGGGTAAGACAGAGCGAGAGACAGTAAGGGGGAGAGGGAGGGAGAGAGGGAGATAAACATGGAAAGATGGAGTGAGAGTATAGAGAGAGCCAAAGAGAATAAGAGAAAGAAAGAGAGAGAAGGGAGTAGAGATAAAAGAGAGGACGTGAGAGGGAGAATAAAATAAAGAGAGAGAAGAGAGTGAAATGAAGAGGCAGATAGAAAGTGTGCGAGGAACTGAGACGTTGAAAGAATGAGTTAGGCAAATAATATAAGAAAGGAGAGGAAAGGAGTAAGAAAAAGAGGGAGATATTGATTTAAGAGAGTGGGATAGAGATGAGGAGTGAGTGAGAAAAGAGAAAAAGCACGAGTGAGAGAAATAGAGAAAATTCATAAAAGTGAGTGCTATGAAAGGTGAGAGTGAGAGCAGGAAGAAATGACAAATGAAACAAGGGAGGGAGGGAGAGGGAGAGAGGAGGAGAACGAGAGTAAGAGGGTGGTGGATATAGTGAGAGATAATTAAATAAGTGAGAGAAAGAAAGAGAAGAGATCCATGAGCGAAGAAGAGATGGAGGGAACGAGGAGAGGGATAGAGAATGAGAGAAAGAAAGAGAGAGAGAGAGAGAGAGAGAGAGAGAGAGAGAGAGAGAGAAGAATAAGAAGCGAGGGAAGAGAATGATAACAAAGAAAGAAGATAAAGGGAGCAAGAGAGTCGTTGAATGAGAGAGAGAGAGATGGTAAGAGAGGAAGAGAGGTTGAGAGAGAGATAGATATTGGGATGGAAAGAGAGATTGCGAGAGATAAAGAGGGCAATATAGAAATGGAGATAACAAGTAGTAGGAGAGATAAGAGTATGAGGAAGAGCTTGAAATAAAGAGAAAGAAAGATGAAGTGACAAGTAGAGAGTGTGAAAGACAGTTAGATAGGAGACAGAAGTGTGAGAAGGATCTTCAAGGAAAGAGAGAGAAGTGAGAGCGAGAGAGAGATGAAGATACATATAGAGAGGGTGAGAGAGAAATATAAATAGAATGTGGTTGAGAAAGATAGAAAGAGAGAGAAGAGGAGAGATAGAGTGAGGCAGGGAGGGATGGATTAAAGACAGAAGGAGAGAAAGGGTGTGTGTAAGAAGAGAGAATGAAGAGAGAGCATGAGAGAGAGCAAGAGTAGAAGAAAGTGAGAAAAAAACATAGGTGAGAGGTAGGAATGGATAGAGTGATTGAAGTAGAAGAGGGTAAGAGAGAGGCGAAGAGTGAGAATATGAGAGAGGAAGGCAGAGAATCAGATTGAGATGAGGTAGAGGGTAATGAGTAAGGGAGAGCAAGAATGAGAGAGAAAAGAGAGAGAGAGAGAGTGAGCAAGGAATAGCTCCATGAGCGAGAGCGATAGAGAGAGAGATGGGGGAAAAGGAGAGGGAGGTATGGAGAGAGAAAAAGAGAAAGAAAAAGTGAGAGAGAAGCGAGAGAAGAGAATGATATGTTATAGAAATAGAGAGGGCAAATAGAGATGGCAACAGAGTGAGACAGAGCGAGAGAGTGAATTGGAGAGAGGGAGGGGGAGAGGAGATAAGCATGGAATGATGGAGTGAGAGATAAGAGAGAACAAAAAAGAATTAGAGAGAGAAAGAGAAAGAGAAAGAAAGGCATAGAGATAAAGGGAGAAGGGCATGAGAAATAGATTGAAATAAAGAGAGAAAGATTAAGGGAGCGAGTTGCAAGGTAAGAAAGAGCAAGGGATAGAGGAAGTGAGAAGAGTGTGATAAAAAGCTTGATAGAAAGAGGAAGTAAGAGAGAGATGAAGAGGCGATAGAAATTATGTTTGAGAGACAAAGAGATAGATAGAGTGAGGGTGAGGTAGAAAGAAAGAGAGACGAGAGGAGAGGAAAGGAGAGAAAGAAATTGGGAGTGATTCATGAGCGGAGGAGAAAGATGGGAGCGAGTGAACTGAGAGAGAAAGTAAAGAGAAAGAACAGAGTGAGAGAAAGACTACATAAGGGAGAGAGGTAGGACTGGAGAGAGTGAGGGAAGGAGGAAGAGAGGGAAAGAGAGAGAGTGTGTGTGAGAGAGGCAGGAAGAATAAGTGTGAGATAGACATAGAGAGCGGGAAAAAGTGAGTGGGAGTAAGTGAAAGAGTTGGATGAATGGGAGAGAGCTAAGGAGAGAATGAGAAGGGCCCTATGACTGAGAGAGATGGAAGGGACGAGAGAGTGAGGGAGGGATTGAGAACAACATAAAGAAAGACTAAAAAAGAGAGAAGAACAGAGTTGTAGGGAGAGAGAGATGGTAAGGGAGGAAGAGAGGGGAAAGAGAGAGAGAATATATTTTGATGAAAAGATAGAGTGAGATATATGGAGAGAGCAATATTGAAGTTGATAGAAGAGATACATGTAGTGAGAGGAGTGTGAGAAAGATCTCGAAAGAAAGAGTGAGAAGAGAGAGTGATAGAGAGACGAAGAGACATAGAAAGGGCCAAAGAGATATATAAATAAAAAGAGGTTTGGAAAGATAGAGAGAGATAATATGAGAGATAGAGTAAGGTTTAGAAGGATAGATTCAAGAGAGGAGAGAGAGGATGAGAAGGCGAAAGAGGGAAAGAGTAAAAGAAAGTGAGAGAAATACTTAGTGAGAGAGGTAGGAATGGATAAAGTGAGTGAAGGAGGAAAGGGGGATAAGAGAGCGAGAGGAAGAGGGAGAATGAGAGTGAGATAGAGGTAGAGAGAAATGAGTGAGAGAGAGCAAGAAGCTGATAGAAATGGGTGAGAGAGAGAGAATGAGAAGAGCTCCATTGGTGAGAGAAAGAGAGAGAGATGGTGGGCAAGCAAGAGGGAGGCATGGAGGGAGAAGAAGAGAATAAGAGAGAGAGAGAGAGAGAGAGCGAGAAGTGAATGAAAATTTAGAGAGAACAACGAGAGGGAAAAAGAAGGCAAAAGAGTAAGACAGAGCGAGAGAGAGTGAGGGGGAGAAGGGAGATAAGCATGGCAAGATGGAGTGAGAGATAGAGAGAGCAAAAGAGAAGTACAGAAAGAAAGAGAGAGAATGACATAGACATAAATAGAGAAGGGTGTGAGAAAGCGATTGAAATTAGGAGACAGAAGAGAGAGAAATGAATAGACATATAGATTGTGTGTGTGAGAGATCGAGAGATTGAAAGAATGAGTGAGGCAAATATTAAGGGAAAGGAGAGGATAGGAGAGAGAAAGAGAGGGAGGGATTGTGCAATAAGCATATGAGGAGTGAGTGAGGAGAGTGAAAACAAAGAGAGTGAGAGAAAGAGAGATAATTCCTAAGAGAGACTAGTAGGAAATGTGAGACTGAAAGAAGGAGGAAGAAAGGGCAAATGAAACGAGGGAGGGAGAGGGAGAACGAGAGTGAGATGGAGGTTGAGAGAACGAGAGAGAAATAAAAGAGTGCGAGAGAGATAGAGAAAGAGAAGAGATCCATGAGAAAGGAAGAGATGGAGGACATGAGAGGGAGAGCTAATGAGTGAAAGAAAGAGTGCGAGGGAGATGAAGAAGAAGTAAGGGAATATAAAGATGAGATAAAGAGAAGTTAAAGAGAGCAAGAGAGTTATTGGATGAGAGAGAGATGGTATGAGAGAAAGAGAGGGTGAGAGAGTGAAAAAGAGATTGATATTTGGATGTAAAGAGAGTTTGAGAGATATAAAGAGGGCAAAATAGAATTAGAGAGAAAGAGTAAGGGAAAAAATGATGAGAAATGATGAGAGGGGGATTGAGGAGAGAACTGGAAAAGAGAAGAGAGAGTAGGAGTGAGAGAGAGGGAGTGGGAGTAAGAGAGAGGGAGAGGGTGGAAGAAATTGGAGAGATAGAGAGAGAGCGAGGGAGAGAAATTGAGATCGAAAGAGAAGAATGAGAAACATGGAATATAGAGAGTGAGAGATGAGAGAGAGGGAGAGAGTGCGAGAAAGATGGAGGAAGGTAGAGAGAGCAACAGAGGGGGAGAGGAAGAGGGAGAAGGTGGCATTTAGAGGAAGTGAGAAGGAAAGAGAGAGAGAGGAGTAGGGAGAGAAATGATAAGAGTATGGAGTGAGTGAAAGTGAAGGATAAAGAATGCTGAAAAAAGAGAGGGAGAAAGTGAGGGGAGATAAATAGAAGAAGAGAGAAATAGAAAGCGAGAAATAACAAGAAAGTTATATAAAGAGAGAGGGAAAAGAGAGAGAGAGATAGGGAGAGAGTGAGGGAGTGTGAGAACAAAAGGATAGATTAGATAGAGAGAGCAAGCAAACGAGAGAAAGGAGTGTGTGAGAGTGCTTGTGTGAGAGATAAGAAGAGAGAAAGAGAATAGTTAGAGGGAGTGTATGTGTGAGAAAGGGAGGGGATAAAATAAGATAAGAGAAAGTAAAATAGATAGTGGGAGAGAGGGAATGATGAAAAAGAGATAAGAGTGAGGGAGAGAGAAAGAGAGATGAGGGAGAAAGATAGACAGCAAGAGAGAGAAAGATGAGGGAGTAAGTGAGAGGGAGAGCGAGGGAGAGATATAGAGACAGAGACTTCAAGATAGGGATGGGGAGAAGGAGAGGGTGTGTGAGTAGGAGAGTGAGGCTGAGAGGGAGAGAGTGAGGGAAAGAGAGAAAAAGAAAGCAAGATAAGAGAGAAAGAGAGAGAGAGCAAAGCAGGGTGAGTGAGAGAGAGAGATAGTGTGTAAATAGAAAGGGAGAGGGAGATAGGTAAGAGAGAGATCCAAAATCAGAGAGAGTCTAGAAGATATGGAGAGAGGGCGAAATGTTAGAAAAAAGGGAGAGAGATTAAGAAGTGGGAACAAAATAGATAGAAAGAGAGAATTAAGAGAAGATAAAGAGAGGGTGTGAAGATTGAGAGATGTGGTGGAGAGTATGAGAGAGAAGGACAGTGTGTGTGAAAGAGAGAATTGAGAGATAAGGATAGGAGAGAGAGGGAGAGTGTGTGCGAAATAAAAACACTGTGAAAGAGAGAGGAAAGAAAGAAATTGAAAGAGGGAAAGATTAGGGAGAGAAAAAGTGTGAATGAAAAAGTAAGTTAGAGCATTTGGGAGGGAAATAGAGAGATAAATTGAAATCAAGATAGAGATCAAGAAAATGTGTGAGACAGAAGGAGAATGGGTGAGAGAGAGGGGAACATAGAGAGAGCAATGAGAGAAAATGTGTGAGAAAGAATAAAAATTAGAGAAGAAAGGGAATGAGAGAGATAGGGGAAATGAGAGAGAAAAAGAAAAGTGAGCCAGAGAAGAGAGAGGGAAAGAGTGACAATGAGAATGAGAGGTAGAGATGTAGATAGCTGGTGAGAGAGATGGAGAGATAGAGGAAAAAAGTGAGTGAGAGAGCAGAAGAAGAGAGGGATAGAAAAGGGAGAGAGATGATAGAGGGAGATATAGCAAGAGAGAAAGAGAGACTGATCAAGATCTCTCTTTCTGCCATTTTGTTCTTTCTCTTTCTTTTCTCCTCTGCTCTTGAATCACACCCTTCCGCTTTCTCTCCTCTCCTCTCATCTTGTAACTCTTTCCAATTGCCTCACCTCCACTGTCTATCTCTCGCTCTCTCATACACAGTTTTTATTTGCCTCTTCATCTGTATCTCCCTTACTCCCTCTTTCTTTCAAGCTCTTTCTCACACACTTCTCACTTCCTCTTTCTTGCTTCCTATATCTCTCAATCACTCTTTCCATCCCTCTCTCAGGAACCTTGCTATCTCGCTCTCACTCACCTGTAACTCTCTCCCTTCTATCTTTCTCAATTTCTCTTTTTTTTCCTTCTCTCTATCTCTCAAACACTTTTTCCTTATCTCATTCTTTCTCCGTCCCTCTCTCTCATGCCCTCCATTTGCCCCTCTCTCAGTCTCCCTAGCTATTCTCAATTTACCTCCAGTGCTCTAACTTGTTCTATCTTTTTCTTACTCTATTTTCTCCCTCACTCCACCTATTTCTATCTCCCTCTCTTTCACCCTACTGCTCTTGTTGTCTCTCTCCTCTCCCATTTCTCACTTTCTAACCACTTAAACCTCTCTATCTATCTCTCTATCAACCTCTTCATCTCTCCGTCTCTCTATTATCTCAGTCATTCTTTCATGCTCTTTCTCACATTATTTGTTCTCCCTCTACATACTTCTCTCTTTCTATAGTTCTCTTGTACGATCTCTAAATCTTTCACTCTCTCCTTCCATTTCTTCCTCTCACCTTGCTCCCTCCCTCACTCTCTCACTTTCTCTCAATCCTTCTTTGTATTTCTCTCTTGTCATCACTCTCTTACCATGCTACTTTATTGCTCTCTCTCTCTCTCTTTCCCATTTTTCTCTTCCAACGTGCTACTCTCATGTTCTCTCTCTTTCTCATCTTTCTCTTCACTTGCTCAATCTCTCTGTCATTCCTTATTCTCTCATTCTCTCTCCCTTCCTCGTTCGTTACCTCTCTCTCTCTCTCTGCTACTCACTATCTTCTACCACTTTATTGATCTATTTCTACCACTCCTCTTTTTATATCTCTTGCTCATTCTCTCTCTCAACCCTTTCTTACCCTCTTACTTTCTCTCTTTCTCTCTCATTCCACACCTTCCATATCACAATTTCTTTTTCTCTTTCTCTCTCTCTCCAACTTATTTTCTCATTTTTTCTCTCAAACTCTCTCTAGTTCTCTCCTTCCTCTCAGCCTTTCTCTTCCTTCCTCCCTCTCTCTCTTTACTTCTCTCTTTATCTATCTCATTCGCTCTCTCTTTTACCCTCTCTCACTTACTCACTTTGTCTCTCCTTCAGCTTTCCCTCTCTCTCACTCATTATTTGCTCGTTCTATTTCTCTCCCTTTCTCTCACACACTCTCTTGTTGTTCCCACACTTGCTCAATCACAATCTCCTCTCCTGCTTGCTTTCTCCCTCTCTCCTGCTCTCCCATCTCTAGATTTTACTCTCTCTTTTCTCACTCTCTCTCCCTCACACCTTGATCCCTTTCTCTCCTTCTCCCAGTTTCTTTCTATCTCTCTCTTTCTTTTTTTCCTCTTAATGTCTCCATCCCATTATCCCTTCTCTTTGAATCTTTCTTACTTCTGCTTAAAGTTGCTTGCATTTGTCACTCTTCTCTATATCCCTTTCCAACTCTTTTCCTTCCTCCCACTCTTTCTCTTTCTATCAGTTTCTCTCATAATCTTTATCTCGCTCTCCATCGTGCTCACTCCCTCCCTCAGTCTTCGTTGTCTCTTCTCTTTTTCTCATTCATTCTCCCTCACTTCCTCTTTCACTCTCTTTATATTCTGCTCTCTTTTATATCTCCCTCCATCCATTCTCTCTCTCTCTCCCTCCCTTACTCTTCTCACCGTATTTCTCTCCCTCTCACATCAATCTCTCTCTCACTCACTCACACCCTCTATCTCTATCTCTCACACAAACTCTCACTCTTTCTTTCATACCATCCATATCTCTACATCTATTTCCCTCCCTCTCTCTCTCCCTCTTCCCTCTTTATCTGTCCCTCCCTCTATCTATCAAATATTTTGTATTGCTCTCTTCCCTCTCTCACCCTCTCTCTCATCCTTTCTTCCATCTTCTCTCTCTCCCACTCTCTTCATATATCTTCCATTTCGTCCCTCTTTCTCCCTCACTAGATCTCTCATTCCTCCTTCCCCCTCTCCCTTTCTATTTCACCGTCTCTACTTTCCCTCTCTCCCACTCTCACACACACACACTATCACTCTTCTCTCTCTTATACTCACTCTCTACTCTCGCTTGTTTCTACATCTCTGTCTCTCTTTTATCTCTTACTCTCTCTCTCTCATTCTCTCCTTAACTCTCTATCTTACCCTCACTTTGATATATATATCGCTCTTCTCTTTTCTCCCCTCTCTCTCACACCTTTCCCTCCCTCCACTCTATCTCTCAGCCTCTCTCCCCCTTCACTAGAATCTCTCCCCATCCATAAATTTGACTTTATCTTTCTCTCTCCCTCTCTGTCACTCTCTCTTCTCTCTCATTCTCTCTCTTGTTAGCTCTCATATCTCTTTCATTCTCACTTTCTCTCTTGCACGCTCTTATCTCCCTACCCTTTCCCACACTCTCTTTCTCTTTTTTCTACATTAACTCTCTCACTCTTGTATCTCTCTCACTCTCACTTTTTCTCTCTCCCACTCACTATCAATCTATCAATCTCTACCCCACTTTGTATTTACATCTCTCTCTTTTCTCTTTTCTATCCTTTTCTCTTCCTCTCTTTCTCTCTTTCAATTATCTCTCTCCTTCTTTCCCTATCTCTGACTCCCTCAATCTAGCCCACAAGATCACTTTTCATTATATCTCTCACTCCCCTCTCTCCCTCCCTCTTCCTCTCCCTCTCTCTCTCTCTCCATCTCTCCTTCTTCGTCCCTTTTTCATCATCTCTTCATCTCTCTCTCACTCTCCCCATCTCACTCTCTCTCTTGCTCCTCTCTCTCCCACTCTCACTATCACTCGTTGTTTCCCTTTCTTTCCTCCCTTCCTCACTTGTACTCTCCATCTTTCTCACTCACACACACTCATGGAGCTCTTCTTTTATTTGCTCTCACCCACACTCATTTTTCTCACTCTTGTTCTCTACTATTCTTCATTCGCTCTCTCTTCTCTCTCACTCTCATTTCCTCTCTCACTCATACTCTTCAACTCTCTCACTCCCACCCACTTTCTCTTTCTTTCTCACAATCTCCCTCTCTTTTCTTTTCTCTATTTTTCACTTATCACTTTTCCTTTCTCTTTCTCTCTATCCTTCTCTCTTTCCATCTCACACACTCTCTCTTGCTCTCTTCTATCTCTCTCTCATATCTCTTTACTCAATCCTTTTCTCCAACCATCACTCAGTCTCTCTTCCACCCTATATCTCTCTCTCTCACCCTCCATCCATCTCTCTCCATATATTCTATATCTCCTTTTTTTCCTTGCCCTAATCTATGCGTTCTAACTTCCCCCTCTCTCTATCTCCCTCTCCCACCCCCTTTCCCACCCCAATCCAACCCCCTCTCCCTCTCTTCCGCTCTCTCTGCCACGCTTTCTCCCCCCACTCTCTCTAATTTTCTCTGTCTTTCTTTCTATCACTGTTGCTCTCCTTGATGTCCTCCCTCCTTTTTTTCAAACTCATACCTTCTGTCACTTTTTCTCTAATTTTCCCTTGTCTCTTTCCTTGCTCTACATTTCCTTCTTGCTTTTCTCCTCCCTCATCTCCATCTCTTTCTCCTATCTCTCTCTCTCTCACTCCCCTCCCATGCTCTCCTTCTCACTCTCCCTCCCTATCACTCTTGTTCTTTAGACCTATCTCATAATTTATATGTATATATATATATATATATTCTCTCCTTAAAAAGATGGCAGCTGGGATGGAATTTGTTCTTCTAGGGTTTCCATGGAGTTGAGGTGGTGGCTGGCAGCTGCTTTCTTCTGGTGCTTGCTGAAGTTGGTCTGGGTGTTCTCTGTTTTCTTCCTTCTTTCTTCTTCAATTGGGAAGTGGTTTTACCTTTCCCAGGTTCTTTTTCTTTCAAATTTGTGGATGGTTTTTACTGTTCCATTGGTGGCATGGCTACTGAGTTAACAAGGGCTGACCCGAACTTTGTGGAAAGGGGAACTTTTGCTGAAGTCACTATTCGGAAAGAGGGAGGCACTACCATTGGAGACAAACTTGTTTTCCCCCAAATTTATCATGATGCTACTGAGGGCAAGGCTGAATGTGAGTGCATCCGGCGTTGCACTAAGAAAGCAGGTAAGCTAGCTTTAATCTTCACTGAAGAGGAGATGGCAAAATTATCTGAACCTTACAAATTCACCTTAGTAGGCAAATTTCGGTTGGACATCCCAAACTTGATATACTCGTGAAGGTCGTGGATGATTTCAGATTGGTGGGGAGTTGGAAGATTGGGGTATTTGATAGCCGGCATATCATGTTACAGCTTACCTTAGAAGAAGATTATGCACAGATTTTTTCAAAGAAAGTTATCATGATTGATGGAAAGCCAATGAAATTACTTAAATGGACTCTGGACTTCGACCATTCCAAAGAGCCCCCAATTTTACCAGTTTGGTTTAGTCTTCCTAACCTCAAACTCCCTTTTAACAATCATAGAATTATATATGATATTGCAGATTCTATGGGAAGGCCTCTTAAACTAGACATTCCTTCTGCAAATGTGACCAGAATTTCTAATGCAAGGTTCTTAGTGGAAAGGGACATCACCCAGCCTCATCTTGATGGTGTTTGGTCAGGTACTGCAAACAATGGGTATTGGCAGCCTATTGTTTTGGAGTACCAGCCACGCTACTGCAAACATTGCCACATTTTTGGACATACTATGGATAAATGTTTTAGATTGCACCCTGATCTCAGACCTTACAATGTTGCAAGCAAGGGGAAGACAAATTCTGATCAGAATACTCAACTCCTTACCCAGAAATTGAATCCTGCAATGGTAACTGAATTGCCACCTAAAGTTCAGACTTCCATGTTAGCCGATGTGGAGCAGAATGTTCCCTTACCTCCTCCCCATATACAACCAGAAATTCCCCTGGTATCAGTGCACCCTCAGGGAAATGATTTCAGAGAACCTGCAAACTCTGAGCCTGACAGTTTTGATGCTGAAGACACTCCATTGGATCCTCTTGTTCTGGTCACTGCTGCTCCTGCTGCTGATGATTCCCACATACTTAAGGATGGCCCTTCTGAGGGGGTAAGTTTTCCCCTCAGTTCTGAGATAGGTGGTACCTTTATTACTCCACAGGACCAGTTGATGGATGTTTCCACTCATGTTGTTCTGGAGGGAATGGCTAACAAGGTTGATGAAGTTTGGTCCCAGCAAAAGAGTAGAAGATAAAAAAAAATACTGGAGCTGCAGAATTTGTCCCCTACAAATATAATTGGGTTGGATAGCTCATCAGCACCTAGGCTCGCTAGGGCTGGTAAAGCTCTTCACTATGATTAACCTACTTTGTTGGAATGTTAGGGGTGTAGCAGGTCCTGACACCCTTAACAGATTGCTTCATCTGACCAGGACACATAAACCGTGGCTAATTGCAATTTTTGAACCAATGGTAAGGAACAACACTCAACACTACATTAAACACTTTCCGAGATTTCGGCTTCATTCTAACTGCACTAACAAAATTTGGGTGCTGAGTAGGAAGGAGTTAAATTGCCAAATTGTCATTGATAACACTCAATTTTTACACCTCTCTTTTGAGCTGGATCAGTTTAATGGTCTTTCTACTTTTGTTTATGCTGGTAGTAAACCTTGTGACAAAGTTACCTTATGGAATGATTTGTTGAGTATCAGTAACAGTATCTCTACCAACTGGTTAGTGGGGGGAGATTTTAACAGCATCAGAGACCCAAGTGAAAAGCTGGGGGGTAGAACACCTGATCTCAATTCCATGCTCACTTTCTCCCATAACATCTCTTGTACTGGTCTATTTGATGTTGGCTTCTTTGGCACTCCTTTTACTTGGCAAAGGGGCTCTCTTTTGGAAAGGATTGATAGAATTATGTTAAATGATTGTTGGCAAAATACCTTCACCATTACTCAGGTGCATCATTTACATAGAACAACTTCTGACCACTCCCCTCTTCTCATTCAAATTTCTTTCAGTATAAGTCCCCACCCTTCCACCTTCGTATTTTTGAATGTTTGGTCCTTGCACCCCAACTTTTTGGTCGTTGTTAAACTTGCTTGGTCTACTCATGCTCGAACTTCCTTCAAACCCTATGGTCAAACTATGGAGACTGCAGAAAGCTGTGGCTTTGCATTTGAGACAGTGGAATAAACAATGCTTTAGAAATGTCTTTCAAAAGGTTAAAGATGCTGATGAGAAGGTCAAAATGCTTGAAGCTTTACAGGATCAGGAAGGGGGTCATACTCAGGCCATGCTGGATGCCCAAATTCATCTGCTCAACTCTCTGGAGGAGGAAGAATTATTACTTAAACAAAAGCTGCTGTTAATAAACATTTATTTGGGGATAGGAATACTAAATTCTTCCATGCAGTAATTAAGTATAGAAGACAATTTAATGCTATTCTTAAAATCAAGAACGAGGAGGGCAATTGGATATCTGAACCTGCCTTAATCTCCCAAAGTGCTGTTAGCTTTTTTCAATCTCTATTGGCAGCTCAACATTCTGCCAATGATTCTTTCCAGCCTGAGGTGTTTAGTGAAGATCTATCTTATGTACAGCAATTAAATCTCACCATGCTGCCTGATGCTGATGAGATCTTTAATGCATTGAAAAGCATTGATGGTAACAAAACTGCTGGACCTGATGGGTTCACCTCTACCTTCTATTTGTCTGCTTGGGAAGTTCTGGGATCTGATCTCATCAAGGCAGTCCAGTCCTTCTTCTCTGGTGCTGAAATCCCAAAGTACTTTACTTCCACAACCATTAATCTAATCCCCAAAGATAAGAAAAAAGCCACATGGTCTGACTTTAGACCCATATGCCTTACTAGTACCTTCACCAAGATTATCACTAAGATTATTGTTGGTAGGCTTCAACCTCATCTCAACAAACTCATTAGTGCTAATCAATCAGCCTTTGTGCAGGGCAGGAATATTACAGATAACTGCTTGTTAGCTCAGGAGCTTTTGCTGGAAATTGATAAGGTTTGTAGAGGACATAACCTCATTTTTAAACTAGACCTACACAAGGCTTATGATTCTGTCAGCTGGAGTTTTATTGATCAAGTCCTAAAGGCAAGAGGTTTTCATCCTTCATTCTGTAATTTAATCTGGAAGTGGCTTTCAGGTGCTTGGTACAGTGTATTCCTAAATGGTAGCAGCCATGGTTTCTTTAATGCTGGAAGAGGGCTGAAGCAAGGAGACCCTTTGTCTCCAACCATCTTCATTCTGATTTTTGATTATTTCTCTAGAGTGCTCAATGCTACATACAATAAGTACCCTTACCTAAACTATAATCACAGCTCTTCCCAATTGGGATTTAAAAGTTGCTTCTTCTGCATTGGAGGCTCAATTATGGGCTGCCTTCTGGGCCTTAACTACAGCCAAGGCTCTCCAACTTCCTTATGATTGGTTGGAATCTGACTCTCAGCAAGTAGTGAATATCATGCAAGGCACTGCTTCTCCACCTTGGAACTCGATCTATTTTTGCGAACCTTCCCTTCTCCATCTGACTTTCTACAAATTAAATGGACCCATACCTTTAGAGAAGGTAATCAACCGGCCAACTAGCTTGCTAAAAATGCTGCAGCTGATAGTAATATTGTTTTCTCTATAACTCCTTCTGAGCCATTAAGGCTGTTACTTTTTGGGGACTCTCTTAAGCTCCCTTTTATTAGATGTACTAAACCTTTATAATGAATGAAGTTTTTGTATTTTGCTAAAAAAAAAAATATTCTCTCCTTCTCTCAAAATATCTCTTCTCTCCTTCTCTCAAAATATCTCACTCTCTCCCTCTCTCACACTCATTCTCCTATCCTCCGCCCCTCTGTTCCTCAAGATTACTATCTCTTGCTCTATATTCATTCACTCTTTCTTAGTCTATACTTCTCTCACTCACTCTACCTTTATCACTTCCTCTCTTCAATCTCTCTATCTCCCTCCCTTTATCTAGTTTTCACTCTTTATTCCTTATCATTCTTTCTCTCACTTCTATTACTCTCTTTTCCATTACACTCACTCACACACACACTCAGTCTCATGCTCTCTCTCTCTCTCTCAATCCCACTATTCATCTTTATATCGCTCCCTCCATCTCTCCATCTTCGTCCCTTTTTTCATCATCTCTTCATCTTTCTCACTCTCACTCTCTCCCCCATCTCACTCTCTCATTCCCTTTCTCATTCCTCTCTCTTACATCTCATTTCATATCTCTTTCTCACCTATCTCTTCTCAGTGTCTCTCTATCTTTGTCTCGCTCTAACTCTCTCACACATTACCTATCTATCTATATCTCTAATTTGCCCTCCCTAAATTTCAATCCCCTTTCTTCCTTTCCTCTTTCTCTCTCTATCTTTTGCACACTATCTCACTCACTCTCCCTCTCTCTAGCTCTCTCTATCACTCACCCAAAATCTCTAACTCTCTCTTCTCTCTCCCTCTTATTCTTTCTCTTTCTCTCCATATCACTCTCTATTTCCCTCTTTTTCACCATCTCTCTCTCGCTCGCCCTCCTCAAGCTCCCTCTCTCTTTCTATCCCTCAATCTCCCTCACCTTCACAATCTTTGTCTAGTCTCCTTCCCTCTCTTTTGCTCTCAACATTGCTTATTCTCTTTGTCTTTATCTCTCTTATGGCACTCTCGCTTCTATATCTCTCTCCATCTCTCTTTAGCTCTTCTCCCGTCATTCTCTTTATCACTCTAATTTTCCCTTTTTATTTTGATATATTTTTTCCTTGCTTTTCTTTCTAACTTCATCTCTATTTGAGTTTCTCAAGCACTCTATCTTCCCCTCACTTTCTTTCTTTCTATTGTCAATCTCTCCCTATTTGTCTCACTCTCTTTATTCTCACACGCTATCTTCTAGCTCTCCTTGCTCGCTCTTGTGTTTTCTCTGTCTCTTTCTTTCCAGTCTCTCCCGTAACTTCTCTCCCCCTTTCTTGTTCTCTAACTTTATATTTCTCACTCTATATCTCTCTTATTCTCTCTTGCTCTTCTTTTTATCTATTGCACTTTCCCTGCCTCTCTCAATCACTCTCTCTCTCCCTCACTCTCATTCCCTCTCCCTCCTCACTCTCAATCTCTTTCACCATCTTTCTCCCTCATAATCTTTATCTCACTCTCTCACTCACTCCCTCACTTTTCTTTCTCTTCTCTCTCTATTCTCTCGCTTCTCATCTTCCTCTCCTCCTCTTTCTCTCTCGTATTTTCTATCACCCCGTCCCACTCCAAAACTATCTCTCTTGATCTCAGTCATTGTCTTAATTTATCTCTTTTTTTCCTGCTCTCACCTTCACTTTATAATCTCTGTCTTGCTTTAACTCTCTCTCCCACTCTCAAACGTTCTCTTTCCATCTACCTCCCTCACAATTCATAACTCACTCTCTATTTCTCACTCTCGCTCTCTCTCTCCTATCTCACTCTTTTCTCTCTTATTCTTTCCCTATAAATGAATCTCTCTCATAATCATTCTTTTGCTCTCTCTCTCTTTCTATTTCATCATCTCTTTTTCGCTCATTCAACCATTCTATCTCATTCTGTCTTTCCCTCTTCCTCTCGGACTCGCTCTTACTCACACACTCTCTCTTTCTCATACATTTACACTCTCTATCTTGCTTTTTCTCTTTTCTCTCTCTCTCTCTCTCTTTCCCTCTTCCTCTCGCTCTAACTCACTCTTACACTCTCTTTCTTTCTCAAACACACACCTTCTAACTCACTTTTTCTCTTTTCTCTCTCTCACACTTATCCATCTTTTTATCTCTCTTTCTTTATAAACATCCTTTCTACTCTTTTCTCATCCATCTCTCATGCTCTCTCTATCTCCTTCTCTCACTCTCTCCATCCCTCTCTCTATGTCTCTCTTCCCCTTCTCTATCTCTCTCTCCTCTCTCTCTCAAACACTCTCTATCCCACTTTTTCCTTCACTCTGAATCTCTCTCATAATCACTCTCCTGCTTTCTCTCATTAGTTATTCTCAACATTCTTTCGTTCTTTGTCTTTATCTTGGTCTTTATACCTCTCGGTCTCACCCACCCTCTCCATTTTCTCTCGCACTCTCTTTCTCATCCTATCTCTCTCACTTTTACTCTCATTTTGTTTCACTCTCATTTTGTTTCACTCTCTCTCTTCTCTCACTCTCGCTTTTATCTCTCTTGCTCTTCTTTCTACTTTCTTTCTTTTTCTCTCTCTCACCCTTACCCACTACTCCTCTCTTACTCTCTCTTTCACTCCTCTTCTCACTCTCCTTCACTAATCCACTCATTATCTCTTTCTCACTTTCTCTCCCTCACTCTCACATTCTCTCTCTCATCCACCTTCTCTAGCTTCCTCTATCTCGCTGATGCCACTATTTCTCTCTTTCTTTTTGTCACATCATCTCCTCTGCCCTTCTCTCGTCCTCACTCTTTCTCTCTTTAGGGCTTACTCTTTATCCCCTCTCTCTCATGCTCTTCTTTCTGTCTCCCCCTTTCTCTCCCTCTCTCTCCATCTCTCCTTGTCTTTCTCCTTGTCTCTCTTTAGCTTCCTCCCTCGTACTCTTGAAATCTATTTAAGGCTCACTTTTTCTAGCTCTCACTTTCTATTCTCTCTCTTCTCTTTCTTTATCTACCCCCTCTTTCCTACCCTTATCTTTGTCGTTCACTTTCTCTTCCTCTGAATCTCTCTTATAATTACTCTCTTACTCTCCCTCTCTCTCTTGCTCTATCCCTCTAGCTACCTCTCTCTCTCTCACTATGTATATCCCTTACTCTCCCACCCTCCCTTTACCTCACTCTCTCCTTATTCTCTATATCTCTCTCACTTTCCCCTCTCTTACTCGCTCTCTCACTTTGAATCTCTCTCACAATCACTCTATTGCTGTGTTATCTCTCTCACTCTTTATCTCTTTATCTTTATCTCACTCTTTCTACCAATGTATGTCCCGATCCCACTTTTTTCGTTTGCACACTCATTCTCTATATCATTTATTACTCTCTCTCTCACTCAAAATCTATTTTGCGCCCTCTCTTTTCTCTCACGCTTCTCTCTGCTTTCTCCCTTCTATTATCTATCTCTCTCAACCTTGCACCCTTACGCTCTCACCATCTCCCTTTACCCCTTTCTTCCCCTCTCTTGCTCTTTATTTGCCTTTCTCTCTCTCACTTTCTCATTCTTTCTTATTCTCTCGTGCTTGTCTCACTCCTCACTTTCTTTCCTTCACTCACTCTCTCTCTCTCTCTCTCACTTTCTCTCCCTCACTCTAATCCCTTTTCCTCCCTCCTTTAATTCTCCCACCTCTCTCTCTCCCCCTCCCTCCCTCCCTATTTCACATCTCACTCTCTCCCACTCTCTCTCATCTCCCTCACTCACTGTCCATCTCACTATCCTTTTGTTTCTCTTTTTCTACTCTTTTGCTTGATTGCTCCCTACCTCCCTTAATATCTCTCCATCAAACAATCTCTCTCCCTCTCACCTATCCCTCCACTCTCTCTGTAACTCTTTTTCTTTCTTTCTCTCTCTATCATTACATTCTCTTAATTTACATCATTTGCACGTTCTCTCTCTTCTCTTCCCCTCTCTTCTCTCTTATTGTGTGTCTCAATCTCTTTCTATTATGTCTCACACTCTCACCTTATCATCCTCCTCTTGGATTTTTGATCACTCTCCCCCTCTCCTCTCACTCTCTTCTTTATCTTACTCTTTTCTTGTTCCCTATCTTAACTTTCTAAACATTCTCACTCTTCTCTCTCACCTCATCCTTCCCACTCACTCTCTTCTCTATCTAGTCTCTCTCTATCCCTCCCTCCTTCCCTCTATCTATCCTTGTTACCCATTCCCTTTGTAACACCTTCGCTCTCTCTCTTGCTTTCATTATCTAGCACTCACTTCTCTCTTCCTATTTCTCTCCCTCTCTTTTTGTCACTCTCTCTCCCTTTAGCTCTCCCTCCCTCCATTACTCTCTCTCTCTCTCATTCCCCCCTCTCTCTCTTTCTTATAATCATTGTCTTGTTTTTTCTCTCACTCCCCCACTCTCTAACTTTCTCTCTCCCTCCACATTTTTTATCTATCGCTCACTCTCTCCTCAACTCTCGCTCCTTCACCTCCACCCTCTCTATCTCTCACTGCCCTTCTTTCTCTCCCTCACAATCTCTATCTCACTCTCTCCTTCTCTCCCTAATACCTTCTCTCTCTGAATTTATCACTCTCTCTCCATCCACTCCCCCCGCACTATTCGTCCCTCCCACCATTTCTTCTCTCTCCCCCCACAACCTCTTAATCTCTCCACCTCCATATTTCTTGCTCTCTCTTCTCTTGTTCTTCTCTCTCTCCCCCCCACAATTTCTTAATCCCTCTACCTCTCCATATTTCTCGCTCTCTCTTCGCTTGTTCTTCTCTTGTTCTTTCTACCTATCTCTATCTCACCTTTATCTCTAGTTAGTTAGTTTGCTCTTCTCTCTGCGTCTCACTCTCCCTCTATCTTGCCAAATTTTTCTCTCACTCTCTCTGTCACCCTCTTTCTCCCTCTCTCTTATTCTCACTCTTTGACTCTCTCCCACTATCTGTCTTACTCTCTCTCACTTTCTCTCTTGATCATTGTCTCTCTTTCTTGCTCCATTTTTCCCTCTCATTCTCTCTCACACTCCCTTCTATCTTTTCCTCTTTCTCTTTGAGCAAGATAAGAGAGAGAAAAGTAGGGTGAGTGTGAGAGAGAGATAGGGTGCATATTGAAAGGAAGAGGGAGATAGGTAAGGGAGAGATCCAGAGTCATAGAGAGTCTAGAAGACTTGGAAAGATGGAGAAGCGTGACAGAAAAGGGAGAGAGATAGCGAAGAGGGAAACAAGTAGATAGAAAGAGAGAATTGAGAGAGAGATAAAGAGGGGGACTGGAGATTGAGAGATATGTGGTGGAGATTATGAGAGATAGAGGGAGACTGTGTGAGACAGATATTACGAAGGAGAGAGAGGAAGGGAGAGAAAGAGATAGAGACAGATGGCTAGATAATGAAAGAGAGAGAAAGAGATAATGGTAGAGTGATAGAGATAGAGTGAGCAGGTGTGAGGGGTGAGAGAGGGATAGAGGGAGTGGGCATGGGCGAGAGAGGGAGAAAGAAGAGGAAGCATTGAGAACAACAGGAGAGAGAGTGTGAGAATGAAGAGAGAGCAAGAGAAGAAACTGAGCAATGAAATCAATTGAGACTGGCAGAGAGGTAAAAAGAGAGTGAAAGCTAGTTCAAGTGTGAAGAGGGAGAAGGAGAGAGAGTGGTAGAGCGAGATAGAGATAGAGAGAAAGAAGAGTAGGAGAGAGATAACAAGATGGGAGAAGGTAAGAGAGATCTAGAATCAGAGAGAGTCTAGAAGACATGGAGGCAGAGAGAAGTGTGAGTTAAAAGGGAGAGAGATAGAGAAGAAGGAAAGAAATTGATAGAAAGAGAGAATTGAGAGCGAGATAGAGAGAGGGAGGGAGTTAGAGAGGTAGAGAAAGTGAGAGAGGGAGAAATATATCAGAAGAGAGAGTGAGGAAGAGAGAGGGAGATAGAAAGAGGTGGTGTGAGGGAGTAGAGAGAACAAGCATTGTCAATGAAGAGAAATTTAGAAGAGCTAGAGAGAGTGAGAGAGGGACATATGGAGGGCTTAAGAGAGAGAGTGAAAAAGAACGAGATAAAGAAAAAATGTGTGAGAGATCGAGATAAGGAGCAAGACAAGTGAAAGATGAAAAAGAGAGAAGAGAGGGTTGCAAGGTGAGTGTAAGTAAGATGAGAGTTAAGGAGAGAATGAGAGAGAGTAAGAGATAAAAGAGAGATAGAGAGGTTGAAACAAGCAAGAGTTGAGGGTGAGTACTAGAGAGATAAGAGCAAGAGAGAGTATGTGATAATGGAGGGAGAGGTAGTGAAGAGAGGGTGAAAGAGAAAGGGAGACAAAGAGAGAGAGGAAAGGAGGAATGAATGATTGAGTGAGGGAGAACGAGGAATGGAATGGGAGATATATGAAGAGAGTGGGAGAGAGAGAAGGTGGGAGAAAGGAGGAGAGGGAGGGAGAAGGAGGGAAGAGAGCAATACAAAATGTTTGAGAGATAGAGGGAGGGACAGAGAAAGAGGGAAGAGGGGAGAGAGGGAGGGAAATAGAGGTAGAGATAAGGATGGTATGAAAGAGAGAGTGAGAGTGAGAGAGATGGAGAGTGTGAGAGAGAGAAGGGGTGAGGAGAGTAAGGGAGGGAGAGAGACTGAATGGAGGGAGGGGGATAGTGAAAAGAGAGAGCAGAAGGTAAGGAAACTGGAAGAAAATGTGAAGGGTAGTAAATGAGAGAGAGAGAGAGAAAACAGATGGAAGATTGAGGAGGGAGAGAGCAAGATGGAGAGCGAGATAAAAATTATTATAGAGCTGGTAGTAAGAGAAAGATTTGGAGGAAGGAAGACAGGGGAGAGGGAGATAGAGAAGAGAGAGAGAGGAAAAGAGAGGGCGTAAAAGAAAGTGAGGGAGAGTGATGATAGTGATTGTGAGCAGAAGTAAGAAATATGCAATGAGAAGGGAGAACGAGAGGGAGACATCAAGAGAAAAAGAAAATATAGAGAGAGAGATATAGAAAGAAAGTGGAAGAAAGAGAGAACAACATCGAGGTGTGAGGGAGAGAGATGAATAAAGAGAAAGAGTAAGAACTAGAGATAGGAGAATAGGAGAGTAGGAGAGAGGGAGAGAAAGCAAGCTAGAGAAGAGATTGTGAGTGAGAAAGTGTGGGAACAACAAGAGAGAGTGTGTGAGAGAATGAGAGAGAAATAGAGCGAGTAAATAAAAAGAGAGGGAGAGGGAGGGAGAGAGAGAGGGAAGATGAAGGAGAGACAAAGTGAGTGAGAGAGAGAGGGTAAAAGAGAGCGGAAGTGAGACAAATAAAGAGAGAAGTCAGGAAAGAGAGGCTAAGAGAAAGGAGAGGGAACTAGGGAGAGTTTGGGAGAATAGATGAGACAAATAAGTATGGAGAGTGAGGGAAAGAGAAAAAAGAAATTGTGATAGGGAAGGTGCGTACATGATAAAAAATTAGAGAAAGCGAGAGGGTGTGAGGGCGAGAGGGAGAATGAGCAAGAGATATAAAAAGCGGAGCGATAAAGATGGAGAGAGGTAGAGCAAAAAAGTGGTAGATAGTGAGTGGGAGAGAGCGATAGAGCGCATGAACGAGTTAGGGAGAGAGAACGAGAGAATATGAAATGATAGAGAGAGAATGAGAGAGAGAAGAGAACGATGATATAGAGAGAGAGAATAAGAGAGTAGCATGGTGGAAGAGAAAAATGAGAAAGAGAGAGCAACGGAGTAGCTTGGTGATGAGTGATGACAAGAGAGGAATAAAATAAGGAGAGAGAGAAAGAGAGAGTGAGGTTGGGTGTGAGAGTGAGAGGGAGAAATGGAAAGAGAGAGTTAAATATTTAAAGATAGTAAAAGAGAACTAAAGAAAGAGAGAAATAGGTAGAGGGAGAATGAATAGTGCGAGAAACTGCATGAAAGAATGAGGGATATAATAGAGAGAGACAGAGAGATGAAGAGAGTGATATAGAGAGTGATAGAGAGGTTTTGGTGGATAGAAAGAGGTAAATGAGGAGAGGAGAGAGACAGCAAGAGCAATAGGGTGAGAGAGAGAGGGAGATAGAAAGATGTGAATGGAGAGAGCAGATAGAATAAGAAAAAGAGAGAGAACAAGTTAGGGAAATGACGAGAAACTAAGAAGAGCTAGGGAGAGTGAGAGGGGAACATATGGAGGACATGAGAAAGAGGGAGGGAGACAGAACAAGAGGGAGAGATTAAGTGAGAGGGAGAGAGAGGGATGGAAAGAGAGAGAGATATAGGAAGAGTGAAAGAGATGTAGAGATAAAAAGAGAGTGAAATGGGTAGAGGAAGTAAGAAGAGTGCGAGAAAGAGCTTGAAAGAAAGAGGGAGTAAGTGAGATAGAGATGAGGAGGTAGAAATAAACTATGTGTGAGAGAACAAGAGATAGATAGAGTGAGGGTGAGCCAGATAGAAAGAGTGATGAGAAGAGAGGAGAGGAGAGAAAGATATTGGGTGTGATTCAAGGGAGGAGGAGAAAGATTGGGAGTTAGTGAAATGAGAGGGAAAAAAAGAGAAAGACTCGTGAGAGAAAGATAGTGGAGGAAGATGAGGAGTAAGTGAGGAGAAAAAAAAGTGAGAGTTAGAGAGAGGGCAAGGGTGAGAGAAAGAGAGATAATTCATACGAGAGAGTGGTAGGAAAGGTTTGAGTGAGAGAAGGAGGAAGAAAGGGCAAATGAAATGAGGGAGGGAGGGATAGGGATAGTGAGAATGAGAGGGAGTTGGAGAGAATGAGAGAGAAATAAAAGAGTGAAAGAAACACAGAAAGAGAGGAGATCCATAAGAGAGGGAGAGATGGAGGGCACAAAGGGAGAGGGAGAGAGTATGAGAGAAATAAAGAGTGAGTGAGAGAGAAGAAGAAGAAGCGAGTGAAGAGAAAGATGAGATAAAAAAAGATAAAGAAAGCAAGAGAGTTGTTAGATTTGAGGGAGAGATGGTAAGAGAGGAAGAGAGGATGAATGAGAGCGAGCAAGAAATAGATATTATGATATAAAGAGTGCAAAATAGAAGTAGAGAGAACAAGTGGTAGAACGAGAGAGAAGAGTATGATAAAGAGCTTGAAAGAAAGAAAGAAAGAGATAAAGACGAAGAGACATGTAGATAGTGTGAGAGAGATAGGCTGAAGAGGTTGAGGTAGATAGAAAGAGAAAGGCAAGGAGAAAAGGTTGGATTCATAAGAGAAGGATGCGTTGTGAGTGAGAAGAGGGAGAGGAGATAGAGGAGAGAGTGAGTGATAGGCAAAGTGAGAGAAAGAGGGAGATAATACATAATAGAGAGAAGTAGGGAAGGAGAGAGTGATGGAAGGAGGAAGGGGCAAAGAAGAGGAGAGAGTGTGAGAGGGAGAATGAGAGTGAGATAGAGGTAGAGAGGAGTTAGTGAGAGAGCATTAGAGAAAAGTTTGAGAGAAAAAGAAAAGAGAACCATGAGAGAGAGTAGAGAGAATGATTAAGGGAGATCGAGAGAGTGAATACTAATGGGAGAGAGAGGAAGTTATAGATGGAGAGAAAGAAAGATAGAGAGAGATAATAAAAAATGTGAGAGAGGGAGTGAGGGAGAGAGGGAGAAAGAGTGGCAGAGAAAGTAAAAAAGATATAGAAATAAATAACAGATGGAGAGAGTGCAAAGAATGATTGCATGAGAGAGAAATAGATAAGTGCAAAAATAATAGAGAAAAATAAATTGAGAAGTGAGAGAGAGATGGATAGCAAAAAGAGTGAGGGAGGGAGAGAGAATGAGATAAAGAACGATTGAAGTTAGAGGAGTAATGAAAGCGAGGAAGAGGGAGCAAGAGTGAGAGAGGGAGAGAATGGGATGGAGATTGGCATGGAAGAGAGAGTAAGAGACAGAGAGAAAAATAGATAAGTAGAGAAAGAGATAAAGAGAAGTAAAGTGACAAAGAAGGGATAGAAGGAGAAAAATGAGTTTGAGAAAGAGCTTGGAAGAATGAGAGTGAAGAGGGGAGAGGGAGAGATGATAAGGAAAAAAGAGACTAAGAGAGAGATAGAGAGAAACATGAGATAGATAAAGAGAGAAGAGGAAAAGAGAGGGTGGCTAGGGAGATGAGAGAGAAGAGAAAGAGAGTGAGAGTGAGGGAAAAAGAGAGAATACAGAAGAGAGAGGGAGTGAGGGAAGGAGTGAGGGAGGGCAAGAGAGGGGGGAGAGAGAGAGAGCTAGAGAAAGGAATGGAGGGATATTGAGGGTGAGATAGAGGTAGAGAGACGAGAGAGGGAGCGAGAGATTAAAGAGTGAGATTGTATGAGAGTGAAACAAAAAAGAATTTGAGAAGAAAGGGAAAAAGTGAGAGAGGTAAAAGTAAGGGAGAGAAGAGGGAGTGAGAGAAGCAGCAAAGGGTAAGATTGAGAGAGAGAGAGATGTTGATAGAGTGGGTGATAGAGATGGAGAGATAGAAAAAGTGAGGGAGAGGGAGAGCTAGAGAAAAATTATGAGAGATTGAAAGAAAGAGAAAGTGAGAGAAATTATGAGAGGGAGATAGAGGAGAAGAGAAGAGAGAGTAGGACAGAGAGGAGTCAGAAAAGTTGAGGGGGAGAGAAAGAGACTGAGAGAAAGAAAGAGGAAGAGAAAGTGATAATGACATGGAGAGAGGGAGAAGGAGACAGGTAAGAAAGAGATCCAAAATCAGAGAGAGTCTAAAAAACATGGAGAGAGGGAGAAGATGAGAGAAAAGGGAGAGATATGACAGAGAAGAGGGAAAGAAATAAATAGAAAGAGAGAATTGAGAGCGAGATAGAGAGACAGAGAGAAGGTTGAGAGATATGTGGTGGAGAGTATGATAGACAAAGGTAGATTGTATGAAACAGAGATTATGAAGGAGAGAAAGAGCAAGGAAGAGAAAGTTTATCTCTCTCTCTCTCATTCTCAATCTATTTAACTCACTTATTTTCTTCTCTTACTCTTACTTCAATCTCTCTTTCTCCTATTATTCTCTCTACTTCCTCTCCTTTCTCTCTCCGTCTCCCGTGCCTACTCCCTCTATCCCTCTCTCCCCTTTCATTTGTTCTCTCTATCTCTATCAATCTACCATTCTCTTTCACTCCCTCTCTCTCTCCATTATCTGTCTCATTCCCTATGACTCTCTCTTATTCTCTCTCTCTTGCTCTCTCTCACTCTCATGCTCTCTCATTCTCTTGCACTTTCTGCTCTCATTCTCTCCATTTCTACCTAACTCTTCTCTTTCTTACTCTCAACCCACTCTCACCCTCTCAGTCACTCTCAATCTCGTTCATTCTTTCTCTTTCTCACAACTTCCCTATCTCAATCTTTATTTATCCTTCACTCTCTACCTCTCCCTTCCTTACAAACTCTTTCTTTATTTTTCCCTCTCTTCTCTCTATCACTCCCACTCTCTCCCTCCCTGCATCCCTCCCCCTCTCTTTCACTCTCTCTTCACTCACTCTATTTCTCTCCCTTTGTCACACACACATTCTCCTTCCTCTCTCTGTATCTCACACTATCACTCATAGTCTCTTCAATGGGTTGCTTGCTCTCTACCTAGCTGTTCTATCTCTAGCAAGTACGCTCTCTTTCTCCCTCTCTCTTTCACACTCTCTAACTCTTTCTCACTTTCTCCTGCTTTCTTCCTATCTCTCTTTAGGTCTCTTTCTCTACCTCTCTTTTTTCTCCTTATCTCTCCCCCCTTCCTCTCTCTTTGCCTCTTTCTCACTCCAACTCTTAATCAATCACTTCTTTCTCCCTCACTTTCTTTTTCTCTCTCAACTTCTCTTATTCTTCAGACCTATCTTTCTCCATATCACTCTCTAAATCTCTCTCACCCTCTCTCTGCTTATTTCTTTATCCTTCTCTCTCACTCACTTCCTCTATCTTGTCTCTCTCTCTCTCTCTCAGTCTAACACTCTCGTTCCCATTTCATCCCTATCTCTAACTCTAATTCCCTTCCTCTTCCATTCTCACTTTCTCTCACTATTTATCTCTTTTCTCGTGCCATCTTTCCATCTCTTTCAATCACTCCATTGCTCTCCTCCTCTCTCTTCTTTGGCTTGCTTCTCTCTCGCTCACCCTTATTTGCTCACTCTTCTTTCTTTCTCTCTCTCTCACTTGCTGCCCCCCACCCTTTATCTCTCTTTATTCTCTTCTTTCTTTTGTACACTACCCTCTCGCTTGCTCCTTATTCCTCTCTCCCACTGTCAACCTCCCTTCTGCTCTCTTTCTCTCCATCTCTTTATTTTTTTCTATCTCCATCCCTCTCCCTCTCTCTTCTCTCACTTTCTTAATCTCTCACTCCCTCACCTGCTCTATCATTGTCACTCTCCCACTTGCTTTCCCTTCTCTCTTGCTCTCACTCCCACCCTCCCTCTCTCACACACTCTCTTTCTCTAATACTCTAATTTATCTCTCAGCCTACCTTTTATCTCCATCTCTAAGCTCTCTTTCCTCTTTCTCATTTCTCATCTGTAGCTATCTTTTCACCCTATCTCATTCTTTCTCTCCTCCCACCTCCCTCCCTATCTCATGGCCTCCAACTCTCCTTCCCTCTCTCCCACTCTCTCTCTCGCTCTCCCTTCTCATTCACTCTTTATCTCTTCCCTTCTCTCTCCTCCTTCCTCTTTCCCTCCCTCTGTCTCTTTCACTTGTCTCCTCTCTATATCTATTTATATGTCCATCTCTTACTTCCTCTCTCTTCTTTCTCCTCTCTCACATATTATTTCTCTCACACGAACTTTCCTATCTCTTTTATCCCTTCTCTCTTTATCTCACACTCTTTCTCTTTATCACCATCCAATTTTCACTCTCTCTTCTCTCTCTATTTCTCTTCCTCTCCCCCTTTTTGCTCTCTCAATCTCCCTCCATCTTTCTCAAACTCTCTCTCCCCACACTTACCTCTCTCTCATCTCTCACTCTCTATTTTCCATGTTTCACATTCTTTCACTCTCTCTCATTCTTCCCTTTGGCTTTCACTTTCTCTCCCTCACTCTCTTTCACTCTCTATCTCTCCCATTTCTTCCACCCTCTCCCACTCTCCCTCTCTCTCCCTCGCACTCCCCTCCATCTCTTACATAATCTTGTTCACTCTCTATCTCGCTGTCTTTATCTATCATTATCACTTTTTTTTGCTTTTTCTATCTCTTAGTCTCTAGCTCTCCACCTCGAATTTCTATCTCCTCTCTTCTCTTCTCTTCCTCCTCTCTCTCCCACTCTCACTGTCACTCTTTGTTTCCCTTGTTCTCCTCCATCCCTCACTTGTGCTCTCCATCTCTCTCTCTCACGCACGCACATGGAGCTCTTGTTTTTTCTCTCTCGCCCACACTCATTTCTCTCACTCTTGTTCTCTCATAATCTATCATTACCTCCACCTCTCTCTCACTCTCATTTATCGTCCCTCCCTCCTTCCCTTACTCTTTTATGTCTTCACTCTCCCTCTCTTTCTCTAAGTCTTGTCTTCCCTCTCATTCTCTCTTCACTCTCTCTTCTCACTCACTGCCCCTCTCTTCATCTGTCTTGAATCTATCCATCCCTCCCTCTCACTTTTCTCCTCACCTTTCTCTTTTTATTTGCCTTAACCGCTCTTATCTATCTCTCTCTCTCAAACTCTCTACTTATCTAGTCATCTTTCTCTCTCTTTCTTTCAAGCACTTTCTCATACACTTCTCTCTCCTTCTACCACTTGTTCCTTCACTTCTATTTTGCCCTCTTTAAATCTCTCAATCTCTCTTTCCAGCCCAATATCTATCTCTGCCTCACTCTCTCTCACCTTTCTTCCTCTCTTACCATCTTTCTCTCTCATCTAATAACTCTATTGCTCTCTTTATCTTCTCTAAATGAAATGAGGGAGGGGGGAAGGGAGAGAGGAGGGAGAACGAGAGTGAGAGGGAGGTGGAGAGAATGTCAGAAAAATAAAAGAGTGGGAGAGAATGAGAAGAAGAGACCATGAGAAAAAGCGAGTGAAGAGAAATATGAGATAGAGACAAGATAATGAGAGCAAGAGAGTTATTGGATAAGAGACAGATGATAAGAGAGGAAGAGAGAGTGAGAGAGAGAGGGAAGGAGAGATAGATATTGGGTTGGAAAGAGAGATTGAAAAATATAAAGAGGGAAAAAGAAGTATAGAGAACAAGTGGTAGAAGGAGAAAGTAGAGAGAGAGATAGATAGGAGAGGTTGAGGTAGATAAAAAGAGAAGGGTGAGGAGAAAAGTATGGAGGGATGGATGGATTCAAGACAGAAGGAGAGAGGGGCAGTAAGTGAGAAGAGAGAGTGAAGAGAGAATAAGATGGAAGCCAAGTCTTAGAGAAAGAGAGTGAGAGTGGAAACATAAGAGAGTAAGAGAAGGAGGGAAAGAGATTAAGAGAGGGGGAGGGAGATTGTGAAAGTGAGAGTGAGAGGGAGAGATGATAAATGAGAGTGAGTTAGAGGTGAAGAGAATGATAAATTGTGAGAGAACAATAGTAAGATAAATCAGTGTGTGCAAGAGAGAAAAAAGGAAGAGTTCCATGCACATGCATGATTGAGAGAGAGATGGAGAGCACAAGTGAGTGAGGGAGGAGAGCAAGAGAAATAAAAAGTGATAGTGAGTGCCAGACAGAGAGAAGGAGCAAGAGAAGAGAATGATGAGAGAGAAAGAAGAGAGTGAGAAGGGGCAAGAGAGGTGTAGGGTGAGAGAAAAAATAAGAGAGAATGAGAGAGAGGGGGAGAGTAAGATAAGGATGGAAAGAGAGAGACAATATAGAGAGAGACTAAAAGAAGTAGATAGAGGGAGAGAGAAGAGTGATAGGAGAAGCTTAGAAAAAGGAAGAGAAGTGGGAGAGAGATAGGAAGAGATAGATACTGAGTGTTGAGAGAGAGATAGATAGATAGAGAAATGTGGCAGATAGAAAGGGTGAGTAGAGGAGAGAGAGGGAGAGAGACTTGGATTCAAGAGAGACGGACAAAGGAGTAGTGAGTGGAAGAGAGAGAAGAGATAGAGGAGAGAGCGAGTGATAGGCAAGAGTGAGAGAAAAAGAGAGAGAGAATACATAATAGAGAGAGGCAGGGAAGAAGTGAGTGGGGGAGGAGGAAGCGGGAAAAAATAGGAGAGAGAGAGTAAGACGGAGAATGAGAGTGAGATGGAGGCAGTGAGGAGTTAGTGAGAGGGAGCAATAAAGAAATGAGTTAGAGAGAGAAAAAAGAGCACCATAAGAGAGAGAGAGTGATTGAGGGAGATTGAGAGTAGAAGAAATAGATGGAGAGAAAGAAAGATAGAGAGCGAAAGATAGTAATAAAAGTGAGAGAGAGGGATGGAGAGAGGGGAAAGGGTGATAGAGGAGTAGTGAGCAAACAAGTGTGAGAGAAACAAAGGGGAGTGATTGAGATTGGATAGAGCAACAAAGTGGTACATAGTGAGTGGGAATGAGATAGAGATAGAGGGCATGATTGAGGAAGGTAGAGAGAATGAGAGAATAAGGAATGAGAGAGAGAGAGAGAATGAGCTTGAGGAGGAAGATGAGAATGAGTGAGAGAACAAGAGAGTAGCATGGTGGAAGAGAAAAATGAGAAAGAGAGTGAGCAATAGAGTAGAATTGTGAGAGAGTAATGAAAAGAGGGAAATACGATGGAGGAGAAAGAGAAAGAGAGAGAGAGAGAGAGTTAGGGAGGGTGTCAAGGCGAGAGGAAGAAATGGAAAAAGAGAGTGAAAGATTTAGAGATAGTAAAAGAAAACTAGAGAAAGAGAGATTGAGGTTGAGGGAGAATGAATAAAGCAAGAAAGAGCATGAAAGAATGATGGAGTTAATAGAGAGAGAAGAAGAGATTAAGAGGTTGATAGAGAAATAGATAGACAGAGAGGTTTAGGTGGTTAGATAGTGAGAAATGAGAAGAGAAGAGAGACAACAAGATCGGTAGGTGAGAGAGAGATGGAGATAAAAAAAGGTGGAGTGAGAGAGTAGATAGATTAAGAGAAAGAGAGAACAAGATAGAGTAATGGAAAGAAATTGAGAAGATCTTTGGAGAGTGAGAGAGGGTCATATGGAGGTCATGAGAGAGTAGGAGGAAGAAAGAACGAGATAAAGAAAAAAGTGTGTGAGAGATAGAGAGAAGGAGCAACATAAGCAAAAGATGAGAAAGGGAGAAGAGAGAGAGTTGCATGGTGCGTGAGAGGAAGCAAGAGAGAGGGATGGAAAGAGTGAGTGAGAGATTTAGGAAGACCGAAAGAGAAGTACAGAGAGAGAGAGAGAGAAGGGAAGAGGAAGTGAGAAGAGTGTGAGAAAGAGCTTGAAAGAAATAGATGAAGAAGCAAATAGAAACAGTGTGAGAGAGAACATGAGATAGTGTGAGGATAAGAGAGAAGAGGAGAGAAAGAAGAATGGAGTAATTAAAGAGCGGAGGAGAAAGATAGGGAGTGGGTAAAATGAGAGAGAGTGAAAAGAAAGAGAATGAACAGAGTGAGAGAAAGAGAGAGGTGGGAGATGAGGACCAAGTGAGAAGAGAGAAAAAAGACAAAGTCAGAGAGAGGGCAAGAGTGAGAGGAAGAGAAATAATTCATGAGATAGTGGAAGGAAAAGTGAGAGTGAGAGGAAGAAGAAATGGCAAATGAAACGGCGGAGGGTGGGAGAGGGGTAACGAGGGAGAACAAGAGTGAGAGGAAGGTGTAGATAGTGGTAAAGAAATAAAAGAGTGGGAGAGAGAGAGAAAGAGAAGAGATCCATGAGAAAGGGAGAGATGGAGGGCACAAGAGCGAGAGGGAGAGAGCATGAGAGAGAGAAAGAGTGAGAGAGAGAGAGGAGAAGAAGAGTTAGAGAAATGAGTGTGGGCGAGAGAGAAAAAAAAAGAGCTCCATGCGCGTGCATGAGAGAGAGAGGGAGAGATGGAGAGCACAAGTGAGGGAGGGAGGAGAACAGGGGAAACAAAGAGTGACAGTGAGAGTAGGGGAGAGAGGAGTAAGAGAAGAGAAGAGAGAGTAGGAGTGAGAGGAGATAGAAAACTCCAGGTGGAGAGCAAGAGACAAAGAGAGAGAAAGAGAAAGAAAAAGTGATAATGATAGATAAATACAGAGAGATAGAGAGATTGATCAAGATTATGTGAGAGATGGAGGAGAGTGGGAGGGGGAGAAAGGGAGAGAGGAGGAGGGTGGAGGAAATGGGAGAGATAGAGAGTGAAAGAGAGTGAGGGAGAGAAAGTGAGAGCCAAAGAGAAGAATGAGAGAGTGAAAGAATGTGAAACATGGAAAATAGAGAGTGAGAGACGAGGAGAGAGAGTGTGAGAAAGATGGAGGGAGTTTGAGAGTGCAACAAAGGGGGAGAGGAAGAGAGATAGAGAGAGTGAAAAATGGATTGTGGGAGAGAAAGAGTGTGATATAAAGAGAAAAGGGATAAAAGAGGTAGTAAAGTTTGTGTGAGAGAAATGATATGTGAGAGGAGAAAGAAAAGAAAGGAAGTGAGAGATGGACATATAAATAGATATAGAGAGGAGACAAGTGAAAGAGACAGATGGAAGGAAAGAAAAAGGAAGGAGGAGAGAGAGGGGAAGAGATAAAGAGTGAATGAGAAGGGAGAGCGAGAGAGAGTGGAGAGAGGGAAGGAGAGTTGGAGGCCATGAGATAAGGAGGGAGGTGGAGAGAAAGAGAATGAGAGAGGGTGAAGAGGGAGCTACAAATGAGAAATGAGAAAGGGAGAAGACAATGAGATATGCAATAGAGAGGGTATGAGAAGAAAGAACAAGAGAGAGAAAGATGGAGGGAAGTTGAGTGTGAGAATGGAGAGATCAAGAGAACAATCAATAAAAGAGTAAGTGAGATAGAGACAAAGAGAGCTTGATAAGAAGAGAGGGTGGGAGGGAGGAGAGAGAGACAATGAGAGTGGAACATAGAGCAAGAGGGGAAGAGAGAAAGAGAAAGATAGAGATAAGGATAGAAAGTGGGAGAAAGAGAGAGAGAGCTAAGAGATGGAGAGAAAAGGGAGGCTGAGAGATAAATTAGAGTATTAGAGATAGAGAGAGTGTGTGAGAGAGGGAGGGTGGGAGTGAGAGCAAGAGAGAAGAGAAAGCAAGAGGGAAGAGTGACAATGATAGAGCAAGTGAGGGAGTGAGAGATTGAGAAAGTGAGAGAAGAGAGAGGGAGAGGGATGGAGATAGATAGAAAAAAGGAAAGGAAGAGATGGAGAGAGAGAGAGCAGAAGGGAGGTTGACAGTGTGAGAGAGGAATAAGGAGTAAGAGAGAGGGTAGCGTACAAAAAAAAGAAGAGAATAAAAAGAGATAAAGGGTGGGTGCAGCAAGTGTGAGAGAGAGAGAAAGAAGAGTCAGCAAATAAGGGATAGAGAGAGTGAAGCAAGCTAAAGATGAGAGAGGGAGAGAGCCATGAAGAGATTGAAAAGAGGGAAAGATGGTACGAGAAAAAGAGATAAACAGTGAGAGAGAAAGTGAGAATGGGAGAGGAAGGGAATTAGAGTTGGAGATAGGGATGAAATGAGAGGGAGTTCCAGACTGAGAGAGAGAGAGAGAGAGAAAAGATAGAGGAAGTGAGTGAGAGAGAAGGACATAGAGATAAGCAGAGTGAGGGTGAGAGAGAGATGGAGAGAGAGATGGAGAGTGAGATGGAGAAAGATAGGTCTGAATAATAAGAGAAGGAGAGAGAAAGAAAAAGAAAGTGAGGGAGAAAGAAGTGATTGATTAAGAGTTGGAGTGAGAAAGAGGTAAAGAGAGAGGAAGGGTGGGAGAGATAAGGAGAAAAAAGAGAGAGATAGAGAAAGAGACCAAAAGAGAGATAGGAAGAAAGCAGGAGAAAGTGAGAAAGAGTTAGAGAGTGTGACAGAGAGAGGGAGAAAGAGAGCGTAAGAGCTAGAGATAGAACTGCTAGGTAGAGAGCAAGCAAGCTAGTGAAGAGATTGTGAGTGAGAGTGTGTGAGACATGGAGAGGAGAGAGAAGAAGAAGACCAAGAGGGAGAATGTGTGTGCGTGAAAAATGGAGAGAAATAGAGTGAGTGAAGAGAGAGTGAAAGAGAGGGGGAGGGATGCAGGAAGGGAGAGAGTGGGAGTGATAGAGAGAAGTAAAGAAAGAGAAGGAAAAACAAAGGAGGAAGGGAGAGGGAGAGTTTGCAAGGAAGGGAGAGGGAGAGAGTGAAGGATAAATAAAGATTGAGATAGGGAAGTTGTGAGAGAGAGAGAGAGAGAGAGAATGACTGAGATAGAGAGTGAGTGAGAGCGTGAGAGAGGGTTGAGAGTAATAAAGAGAAGAGTTAAGTAGAAATGGAGAGAATGAGAGCAGAAAGTGCAAGAGAATGAGAGAGCATGAGAGTGAGAGAGAGCAAGAGAGAGGGAGAATAAGAGAGTGATAGGGAATGAAATAGAGATAATGGAGAGAGAGAGGGAGTGAAAGAGAATGACAGATTGATAGAGATAGATAGAGCAAATGAGAGGGGAGAGGGGGATAGAGGGAATAGGCACAAGAGATAGAGAGAGAAAGGAGAGGAAGTAGAGTGAAATAGATTGAGAAGAAACCAAGTGAGTGAAATAGATTGAGAATGAGAGAGAGATAAACATTCTCTGCCTTGCTCTCTCTCTCCTTCATAATCTCTGTCTCACAAAATCTACCTTTGTCTCTCATACTCTCCACCACATATCTCTCAACCTTCACTCTGTCTCCCTATCTCGCTCTCAATTCTCTCTTCTCTGTCATCTCTCTCCCTTTTCTCTCTCTTCTCCCCCTCACCATGTCTTTTAGACTATCTCTGATTCTGGATCTCTTTCTTGCCTGTCTCCTTCTCCCTCTCTCCAAGTTATTATCACTTTCTCTTCCCCTTTCTTTCTCTCAGTCTCTTTCTCACCCCCTCAACTTTTCTAACTCCTCTCTCCAACTCTCTCTTTCTCTTGTCCACTCTCTCGTTCTCCTCTATCTCCCTCTCATAATTTCTCTCACTTTCTCTTTCTTTCAATCTCTCATATTTTTTCTCTAGCTCTCCCTCTCCCTCACTTTTTCTATCTCTCCATCTCTATCACCCACTCTATCAACATCTCTCTCTCTCTCTCAATCTTACCCTTTGCCGCTTCTCTCACTCCCTCTTCTCTCTCTTGCTTTTATCTCTCTCACTTATTCCCTTTCCTATCGCATTCATTTTTATTTCTCTCTCTCTCACAATCTCACTCTTTTATCTCTCGCTCCATCTCTCCTCTCTACCTCCATCTCACCCTCAATATCCCTCCATTCCTTTCTCCAGCTCTCTCTATCTCTCCTCTTTTGTCCTCCCTCACTCCTTCCCTCACACACTCTCTCTTTTGTATTCTATCTCATTTTTCCTTACTCTCACTCTCTCTTTATCTTCTCTCTCATCTCCCTAGCCACCCCTCTCTCCTCTATTCTCCTCTTCTCTCTTTATCTATCTCATGTCTCTCTCTCTATCTCGCTCTTAGTCTCTATTTTCCTTATCATCTCTCCCTCTCTCCATCTTCTCCAACTTTCTTTCAAGCTCTTTCTCAAACTCATTTTTCTCCTTCTACCCCTTCTCTGGCACTCACCTTCTCTTTATCTCTTTCCCTACTTATCAATTTTTCTCTCTCTGTCTCTTACACTCTCTTACATGCCAATCTCTATCCCATTCTCTCCCTCTCTCACTCTTGCTCCCTCTTCCTTGGTTTCCATTACGCCTCTCACTTCACTCGTTCTTTATCTCATTCTCTCTCCCTCCCTCCCTCTTTTCTGCCCTCCATCTCTCTCTCTCTCTCTCTCTCTCTCTCTCTCACTTCTCAATTTATTTTTATGTATTGTTTTCACACTTATCTATTTCTCTCATGCAATCATTCTTTTCTCTCTCCATCTATTATTTATTTCTATATCTTTTTTTACTTTCTCTGCCACTCTTTCTCCTTGTCTCCCTCACTCCCTCTCTCGCATTTTTTATTATCTCTATCTATCTTTCTTTCTCTCCATCTATAACTTCCTCTTTTTCCCATTAGTATTCACTCTCTCGATCTCTCTTAATCATTCTCTCTACTCTCTCTCATGGTTCTCTTTTCTTTCTCTCTCTCAACTTTTCTCTATTGCTCTCTCACTAACTCCTCTGTACCTCTATCTCACTCTCATTCTCCCTCTCACACTCTCTCCTCTTCTTTGCCCCCTTCCTCCTTCCCTCACTCTCTCCTTCCGTACTTGTCTCTATTATCTATTCTCTCTCTTCTCCCTCTTCTCACTCACAACTCCTCGTCCTTCTCTTATGAATCCAACCCTCTCTCCCTCTCTCTCACCTACCACTCTTTCTATGTGGCACACCACTCTATTTATCTCTCTCTCAAGCACTCAGCATTTGTTTCTTCATATCCCTCTGTCCCACTTCTCTCCCTTTTTTTTGAGCTCCTTCTCTCACTCTTCTCTCTTCCCCTTTCTCTTCTCTCTTTACTTCTTTTGCTCTCTATATGTCTCTCTCTTTCCATCCTTATCTTTAACTCTCCCTACCCTCTCTCTCGTTCCCTCTTACTCTATTGTTTTTTCTCTCACCCTGCAACTCTCCTGTCCCACCTCTCTATTCTTTCTCTCTCATTATTCTCTTCTATTGCTCCTCTCTCCCGCTCTCACTATCACTCTTTGTTTTCTTGTTCCCTTCTCTCCCTCACTCACATGTGTCTCCATCTCTCCCTCTCGTCTCGCATGCGCATGGAGATCTTTTTGCTCTCTCCCCCACACTCTTTCTCTGAAGTTCTCTAAAAACTATCCTTATCTCCACCTCTATCTCACTCTCATTCACGCTCCCTCCCTCTCTCTCACTCTCACTATCTTCCTCCCCCTCTCTTTTAACCTATTTCTCTCCTTGCCTTACTCTCTTATATTTTCAATCTCTCTCCCTCTTTCTCTAAGTCTCATCTTCCTTCGCGTTCTCTCTTCACGTTCTCTTCTCACTCACTGCACCTCCCTGATTCTGCTTTGAATCCATACATTCGTCCCTATCACTTTTCTCTTCACCTTTCTCTTTTATCTACCTCAACCACTTCAACCTATCTCTCTCACTCTATCTACATGTCTCTTCGTCTTTCTCTTTTTCTTTCTTTCAAGCTTTTTATCATACTCTTCTCTCACCTTCTACCACTTGTTCTCTCTACTTCTATTTTGCGGTCTTTATATCACAATATCTATTTCTCGCTCACTCTCTTTCACCCTCTCTTACTCTCTTACCATCTCTCCCTCACATCCAACAACTCTCTTGCTCCTTTTTTCTTCTCTTTATCTCATCTTTCTCTTCACTCACTTCTTCTTCTCTCTCACTCACTTATTATTTTTCTCATACTCTCTCCCTCTCCCTTCGTGCCCTCCATCTATCCATCTCTCATGGATCTCTTCTCTTTCTGTGTTTCTCTCACTTTTTTATTTCTCTCATTCTCTCCACCTCCCACTCACTCTCACTATCATTGTCTCTCCACTATCCCTATCCCACCCTCCCTCATTTCATTTGCCCTTTCTTCCTCCTCACACTCAAACCTTTCCTACCACTCTCTCATTTGAATTATCTCTCTTTCTCTCACTCTTGCCCTCTCTCTAAAAAATGAAAGAAAGTGAGAGAGATTCAACATGATGGAGAGAGAGTGTGTGTGTGTGAGGAGAGAGATAGAGAAAGGGAAAAGAAAGAGCGAGGTAGGGAGAGGGAGGGATAGTGAGTGATCGAGTGATTGACAGAGAGAGGGAGGGAACTATAGGGGGAGAGAGGGGGAGAAAGTGAGATATACAAAGGAGTGAGAAAGATAGCAAGATAGAGATAATAACAAGAGGAAGAGACAATAAGAGAGTGATTGTGAGAGATATGCAGGGTAAGAGACAGGGGACAAAGATGGTTAAAAAAGAGAAAAAGAGAAAGGAAAGAGAGATATGGAGAGTGAGTGATAAATAAAGAGCGAGAGTGTGAGAGATGGAGCTAGAAAGGGAAGGAGAGAGGGAGAGAGTGAGATGAAGAGAGAAGGAGATATAGCAATAGAGAAAGAATAGGATAGGGAGGGAGATTGTGAGAGAGAGCACAAGAGAGGGAGGAGAGAAGAATAGAGTGAGATGGTGAGAGAGAAAGAGAGAGCAAAAAGAGAAAAAACAGGATAGAGAGTGTGTACGCGAACGAGAGGGAGAGGGAATGAGAGAGGGAGATAGAATGATTCGGTGAGTAAGAATGAGATAGAGAAATAGAAAAAAGGAGAGAGCAATAGAGCTATTATGAGAGAGGTTAAGATATAGTGAAAGAATAAGAGGGTTAAAAGAGTGATAGAGAAAGGGAGAGAGATAAAATAGTGCAAGTGAGAGACAGTGAGTCAGAAATAGAGAGAGTGAGGGATGAGAGGGAAAGAGTGATAGGAAGTGAGTGAAAGTGAAAGTGAGGATGAGAAATGTGGGAGAGAGATACAAAGTCAGAATGGGATTTTGAGAGGAAGAGAGAGTGAGGCCGAGGGAGAGTGAGAGATGAAGGGATGGACAACGCAAGAGAGGAAAAGACATGTCAAGAGAGAGAGAGAGAGAGAAGGAGAGAGAGTGAGAGGAGATAGAAAGATAGAGAGATAGAGTATGACTGGTATAGCTAGATAGAGAGAAGTGGGAGAGAGATATAATGGGAGGAGAGGTGAAAGGAAGAGAATAGAGAGCATGACCTCCTCTCCTCTCCTCTCCTCTCCTCTCCTCCCCTCTCTTCTCTCTTTCTATCTGCCTCACCCTCATTCTATCTATCTCTCGCACTCTCACAGTTTCTATCTGCTTCCCCATCTCTATTTGTCTTACTTCCTCTTTCTTTCAAGCTCATTCTCACACTCTTCTCACTCCTTCTACCCCTTTCTCACTCTATCTCTCTACTTCACTTTTGCTTTTTTTGTATCTATCATCGACTCTATCCATCCCTCTCTCTTGCTTCCTCCCTTATCTCTCTCACCTTACAACTCTCTCTTCTTTCTTTCTCATCTTTCTCTTATCTTGCTCCATCTCTCTATCTCTCACACACTTTTTCTTTATCATGTTCTTTTTCCCTCCCTCTCTCATTCTCCTTAGCTCTTCTCAATTTCTCTTCACTGCCTAAACTTGTTCTCTCTCCTTTTCATACTCTTTATTCTCTCTCACTCCACCTTATTCCATCTCTCTCTCACTTCCTCTCTTAACATCTCACCCTACTGCTCTTGCTGACTCTCTCCTCATTTCTCACTTTATTTCCACCTAAACCTCTCTATTTGTCTCTCCATCAAACTCTACATCTCTTTATCTCTCTCTATTATCTCACTCTTTCTCGTACTATTCGTTCTCCCTCTAACTCTTTCTCTCTTTCTCTAGTTCTCTTCTACTGTTTCTAAATGTTTGACTCTCTTTCCATTTCTCCCTCTTACCCTCACACTCTCCCTCACTCTCTTTCTTTCTCTCTCTTCTTCTTTGTATTCCTCTCTTTTTGTCACTCTCTAACCATGCTACTCCATTGCTCTCTCTCTTTCTCATCTTTCTCTTCCACCATACTACTCTTGCTCTCTCTCTCATCTTTCTCTTCTCTTGCTCATTCTCTCTCTTATTCCATGTTCTCTCATTATCTCTCCCTTCCTCGTTCATGCCCTCTATATCTCTCTCTATCTCCCTCTCATTATCTACCATTTTGTTGTTCTATCTCTCTCCATCACTATAACTCCCCTTTTATATCTCTTTCCCTCACTAGTACTCGCTCATTTATTCTCTTTCACGCTCACTGGTACTCGCTCACTCTATTCTCTTTCACGCTCACTGGTACTCGCTCACCTTAACTCCCACTCTATCCACCACTCTCAGTGTCTATCCCTCCCTCTAACTCTCTCTTCTCTCTTCCTCCTCCTCTCTCACCCACCCTCTCTCTCTTCTCTCACATTCTCTATCTATCTCTCTTGGTTTTCCCTTAACTCCCCCTCCCTCTCTCTCCCTCCCTCTCTCACATCCCTATTTTTATCTTTCTCTATACATTTCCCCTTTTTCTCAATATCTCATTCTCTTTCTCTCTATCTCATTAACTCCTTAGCTTTCTTTTAAATTGCTCTCATCTCTTTTTTGTCAAGCTCTTTCTCTGTTCCTCTTCTCTTCCCTACCCTTCTTTATCTCACAATCACTCTTTCTATTTATTTTGTATATATCTCACTCACTCTGCTACTCCTCCCTCCCTTCCTCCTCTCTCTAACTCATTCTTTCTCTTCTTTCGCTCTCTCTTCTGTCTCTCTCTCCCTTTTTCATGCTGCCTTTTCTTCTTTTTCTTTCTCTCTCACTCTTTCATTCTCTCTCGCCCTTTTCTCAATCTCTCTGACTCTCTTGCTCTCTCTGTCTCTCTCTATCTCTCTCTCTCACACACACATACTTTTTTTCTCTATCACTTTCTCACTCTTTGTTCTCACTCTTTGTTCTCACTTTCTCTCTCTTTCCTTTTCTCTCACTATTATTGCTTCTTTCTCTCTTTATCTATCCCTCACTTTGCCTCTCCTTTGTCTGCCCCTTTCTCACTCTCTCTTCCACCCTTTCTTGCGAATACACTCTCCCCCCTCTTTCTTTCATACTCTCTTATTACACTTAGTCTATTGTCTTCCACCCTTTGTATCTCTCTTAGTCTCTTTTGTTCTTCTCTCTTGCTCTCACCCTTTTTATCTCTCTCCCAATTGAGAAAGGAAGAGAGAGAAACAAGTGAGAAAGCTTGAGAAAGAGAAGAGCTACATGAGAGAGAGAGAGAGAGAGATGGAGGGCAAGAGAGAGGGCATTGGAGAGAGAAGAAGAGAAGGAAAGAGTGAGAGAGAGAAGTGAGAGAAGAGAGTGGGAAAATAGCAAAGGCAATAGAGTAAGACAAAGCAAGAGAGAGTGTGGGGGAGAGAGGGAGGCAGAGAGGGAGATAAGCTTGGAAAGATGGAGTGAGAGATATAGAGAGAGCGAAAGAGAAGTAGAGAGAGAAAGAGAGAGAACTGAGTAGAGATGAAGAGAGAAGGATGTGAGAAAGCGATTGATATAAAAGAGAGTGAAGAGGCAGATTGAAAGTTCGTGTGAGAGGCCGAGAGATTGAAAAAAAATGAGGCAAATACAAAGAGAAAGGAGAGAAGTGGAGAGGAGAGGGAAGGTGAGGAGAAGAGAGGAGAGGAAAAGAGAGGTAGGGATTGATTCAAAAGCTCTGGAGAGATATGAGGAGTGAGTGGGAAGAGAGAAACAAGGAAAGTGAGAGAGAGAGGGCAAGAGTGAGAGAAAGAGAGATAATTCATAAAAGAGAGTTCTTGGAAAGGTGAGAGTGAAAGGAGGAAGGAAGGGCAAATAAAACGAGGGAGGGATGAAGAGGGAGAGAGGAGGGAGAACGAGAGTGAGATGGAGTTGGAGATAATGAGATAATTAAATCAGTGAGAGGGAGAAAGAGAAGAGATCCAAGAGTGAGGGAGAGTTGAAAGGAGTGATAATGAGAGAGGGAAAGAAAATGAGAGAAAGAAAGTGTGAGAGGGACAAGAAGAAGAAACGAGGGAAGAGAAATAAAAGAAAGAAAGAAGATAAAGGGTGCAAGAGAGTTGTTTAATGAGAGAGGGATGGTAAGAGAGGAAGAGAGGGTGAGAGAGAGAGAGAGAGAGAGAGATAAATATTGGGATGGAAAGAGAGATTGAGAGATATAAAGAGGGCAAAATATAAGTGGATGGAACAAGTGGTAAAAGGAGAGAGGATAGAATGAGAAAGAGGTTAAAAAAATGGTAGAGAAAGATGAAGAGACAAGTAGAGAATGTGCGATAGAGATAGATAGGAGAGGTTGAGACAGATAAAAAGAGAAAGGTGAGGGGAAAAGTTAGAAGGACGGTTGGATGGAATCAAGACAAAAGGAAAGAGGGGTGGTGAGTGAGAAGAGTGAGTGAAGAGAGAACCAGGAGGAAGTCAAAACTTAGAGAAAGAGAGAGTGTGTGTAAAAACATATAAGAGTAAGGGAAGGAGGGAAGGAGGTTGAAAAAGATGGGGATGGAGATTGTGAGTCTGAATAGAGAGAGGGAGGGAGGGTGAATGAGAATGAGATGAGGTGGAGAGAATGATAAACTGTGAGAGACCAAGAGCGAGAGAAATGAGTGCGGGGGAGAGAGAAAAAAAGAAGAGCTCATGCATGTGCATGAGAGATAAAGAGATGGAGAGCACATGTGAGTGAGTGAGGGAGAAGAACAAGAGAAACAAAGACTGACGTGAGAGCAAGAGATAGAGAAGGATGAGAGAGAGAGAAGTGAGAGAAGGGGAAAGAGAGTTGTAGGGTGAGAGAGAAACGACAAGTAAGAGAGAACGACAGAAAGAGAGAGGGAGAGAGAGAGAGTGAGATAAGGATGGAAAGAGAGAGTGACAGAAATAGAGAGAGCAAAAGAACTAAAGAGGGAAGATATTGAGGGAGAGAGAAGAGTGAGTGAAGTAACTTGAAAAAATAAAGAGAGTGGGAGAGAGAGATATGAAGAGACAAATACTGGGTGTTTGAGTGAGATAGATAGAGAGGTGTGGCAGATAGAAAGGATAAGAGATAGAGAGAGAATACATAGTAGAGAAGTATGGAAGGAGAGTGTGAGGAAGGAGGAAAAGGGCAAAAAGAGGAGAGAAAGTGAGAGGGAGAATGAGAGTGAGATGGAGGTAGAGAGGAGTTAGTGAGAGAGAGCAATACAGAAAAGAGTGGGAGAGAAATAAAAGAGCACCATGAGAAAGTAGAGAGAATTATTGAGAAAGATCGAGAGAGTGAGTATTAATGGGAGTGAGACGAAGAAATAGTAGAGCGAGAAATAGAGAGAAAATGTTAGATGAAGTGAGAGAAAGAGCTTGAAAGAAAGATGAAGAGGCAAATAGAAATAGTGTGTGAGAGAGGGTGAGATAAATAGAGTGAGGGTGAGGCAAATAGAAAGAGTGACGAGAGGAAAATAAAGGAGAAGAGAGAAAGTTGTAGGGAGTGATTCAACAGAGGAGGAGAAAGATGGGGAGTGGGTAAAATGAGAGAGAAAAGAAAGAGAAACAACAGAGTGAGAGAAAGAGAGATGAGTGATGGGAAGAGAGAGAAAAGACAGAGCAAGAAAGAGGGCAATAGTGAGAGAAAGAGAGATAATTCATAAGAGAGTGGTAGGAAAGGTATGAGTGAGAGGAGGAAGAAAGGCCAAATGAAATGAGGGAGGGGGGTAAGGGAGAGAGAAGGGAGAACGAGAGTGAGAGGGAGGTGGAGAGAATGAGAGAGAAATAAAAGAGTGAGAGAGAAAGAGAAGAAGAGACCATGAGAAAAAGCGAGGGAAGAGAAATATGAGATAGAGACAAGATAATGACAGCAAGAGCGTTAATGGATGAGAGAGAGATGATAAGAGAATAAGAGAGAGAGAGGGAAGGAGAGATAGATATTGGGTTGGAAAGAGAGATTGAGAAATATAAAGAGGGAAAAAAGAAGTATAGAGAACAAGTGGTAGAAGGAGAAAGAAGAGTATGAGAAAGAGCTTGAAAGAAAGAGAGAAAGATCAGAAAGTAGAGAGAGATATATAAATAGGAGAGGTTGAGGTAGATAAAAAGAGAAGGGTGAGGAGAAAAGTATGGAGGCATGGATGGATTCAAGAAAGAAGGAGAGAGGGGCAGTGAGTGAGAAGAGGGAGTGAAGAGAGAATAAGATGGAAGCCAAGTCTTAGAGAAAGAGAGTGAGAGTGGAAACATAAGAAAGTAAGGGAAGGAGGGAAAGAGATTAAGAAAGGGGAAGGGAGATTGTGAAAGTGAGAGTGAGAGGGAGAGATGATAAATGAGAGTGAGATAGAGGTGAAGAGAAGGATAAATTGTGAGAGAACAAGAGTGAGATAAATCAGTGTGGGTGAGAGAGAGAAAAAAGGAAGAGTTCCATGCACGTGCGCGATTGAGAGAGAGATGGAGAGCACAAGTGAGTGAGGGAGGGAGGAGAGCAAGAGAAACAAAAAGTGATAGTGAGTGCCAGACAGAGAGAAGGAGCAAGAGAAGAGAATGATGAGAGAGAAAGAAGGAGAGAGAGAAGAGGCAAGAGAGTTGCAGGGTGAGAGAAAAAATAAGAGAGAATGAGAGAGAGGGGGGAGAGTGAGATAAGGATGGAAAGAGAGAGACAATATAGAGAGAGAGAGACTAAAAGAAGTAGATAGAGGGAGAGAGAAGAGTGATAGAAGAAGCTTGACAAAAGGAAGAGAAGTGGGAGAGAGATATGAAGAGATAGATACTGAGTGTTGAGAGAGAGATAGATAGAGAAATTTGGCAGATAGAAAGGGTGAGTAGAGGAGAGAGAGGGAGAGAGGCTTGGATTCAGGAGAGAAGGACAAAGAGTATTGAGTGGAAAAGAGAGAAGAGACAGAGGAGAGAGTGAGTGATAGGCAAGAGTGAAAGAAAAAGAGAGAGAGAATACATAATAAAGAGAGGTAGGGAAGAAGAGAGTGGGGGAGGAGGAAGGGGAAAAAAGAGGAGAGAGAGTAAGAAGGAGAATGAGAGTGAGATGGAGGCAGTGAGGAGTTAGTGAGAGGGAGCAATAAAGAAAAGAGTGAGAGAGAGAAAGAAGAGCATCATGAGAGAGAGAATGATTGAGGGAGATTGAGGGAGGAAGAAATAGATGGAGATAAAGAACTATAGAGATCGAAAGATAGTAATAAAAGTGAGAGAGAGGGAGGGAGAGAGGGGAAAGGGTGAGAGGAGTGATCGAAAGGGTGAGCAAACAAGTGTGAGAGAAACAAAGGGGAGTGATTAATATTGGATAGCGCAACAAAATGGTACATAGTGAGTGGGAGAGACAGAGAGAGATAGAGGGCACGAATGAGGAAGGTAGAGAGAATGAGAGAATAAGGAATGTGAGAGAGAGAATGAGCATGAGGAGGAAGATGAGAACGAGTGAGAGAACAAGAGAGTAGCATGGTGGAAGAGAAAAATGAGAAAGAGAGTAAGCAATAGAGTAGAATGGTGAGACCATCCCAATATCTATCTCACTCTCGCTTTCTCTCGCCCTCTCTCTCTTCCCCTCTTACTATCTCTCTCTATCTCATAAAACAACTCTTTTTCTCTCTTTATCTTCTATCTATCTCATCATTCTCTTCACTCACTTCTTCTTCTTCTTCTTTCTCTCTCTCTCTCTCTCACCCTTTCTTTCTCTCATTCTCTCTCCCTCTCTCCCTCTCGTGCCCTCCATCACTCCCTCTCTCATGGATTTCTTCTCTGTCTCTCTCTCTCACTCTTTTATTTCTTTCACTCTCCACCTCTCCCTCCTCTCTCCCTCTCCCTCCTCTCTCCCTATCCCTCCCACACTCATTTCATTTGCCCTTTTTTCCTTTTTCAGTCACTCTCACATTTCCTACCACTCTCTCATATGAATTATTTCTCTTCCTCTCACTCAAGTCCTCTCACTCACTCCCTCTTTTCTCTTTCGTCTCACTTACTGCTCATCTCACTCTTGCTCTCTTTAATCAATTCCTCTCTCTATCTCTCTCCTCTACTCTCCTCTCATTTTTCTTATTATTTATCTCACTCATTCTTTCAATCTCTCAGTCTCTCACACACTTTATATCTGCCTCTTCGTCTCTCTATCCCTTCTCTCTCTTTATTTTAATCTCTCTCTATATCTCTCACTCAATCTTTCCATCCATCTCTCCCTCCCTTTCTCCCCCTCACTCTATCTCCGCCTTACTTCGTTGCCTTCTCTATTTGCCTTCTTTTTTTTCTCGAACTTGTATTTCTCTTCTCTCGCTTCTCTCACACTCTTTTTTTCTCTTCTTCTCTCCTATACCTTCTTCTCTCTTGCCCTCCATCTCTCTCTCTCTCTCTTGCTCACAGAGCTCTTCTCTTTCTTACACTATGTCTCACTATTTTCTCTCTCTTTCTTGATCATTCTCACTCACTTCTCTCTACCTCTATATTACTATCATTCTCCCTCTTTCTCTCTCACATTCTCACTCTCCCCCTCTCTTTCTTACACTCCTTTCCTCCTCCACTAACTCTATCCATTCCTACCTCTCTTATTTTCTTTTACTCTTGCCCTCTCTCACGTTCTTTCTTCGTTCTGTCTTCTCACTCACTCCCCTTCTCTCTCCTTCTCTCTTGAATCCATCCCTCCCTACCTCATTTTGTCTCTCCTCTTCTCTCTCTTCCATCTTTCTCAACCTCTTTATATTTATATCTCTCTCACACTTTCTATGTCTTTTCATCTTTCTCACAATATTGTCCTATCTACTATTTTTCTCTCTTTATATCTCTCACTCTACCTTTAATTCAATATATAAATATATATCTCGCCCCCACTTTTCCTCTCTCACCATCTCTCTCTCCCTACCTCTTTCTCTTTGTCTTCTTTCTTTCTTCTCTCTCTCTTTCACTCTTTCTTTCTCTTGTCCTCTATCCCTCCCTCACTCTCTCATGCCCTCCATCTCTCTCAGTCATAAAGCTCTTCTTTTTCTCTCTCTAACTCTCTTCCTTTCTTCTTTCTTTTACTTTCTCGCACTTTTTTTCACTCTCAATGTCTATCTCAAACATATTCTCCCTCTCTCTCTCACACACACACTCTCTCTTGCCCTCCCTTGCCCTTTCCCTCACTCCTTTTCTACCTCTCTCCCTTATGGCTTCTCTCTCTTTCTCTTACTACCTACCTCCTCTCCTCTTCTCTCCTCACCTCTCCTCTCTTCTCGTCTCTCTTTCTATCCACCTCATCCTCACTCTATCAATCTCTCACACTCTCACAGTTTCTATCTACCTCCTCATCTCTATTTCTCTTACCTCCTCTTTCTTTCAAGCTCATTCTGACACTCTTCTCTCCTTATACCCCTGTCTCACTCTATCTCTCTACTTCACTTTTGTTTTTTTGTATCTCTCACTGACTCTTTCCATCCCTCTATCTTGCTTCCTCCCTTGTCTCTCTCTCACCTTACAACTCTCTCTTCTCTTTTTCTCATCTTTCACATATCTTGCTCAATCTCTCTATCTCTCACACACTTTTTCTTTGTCATGTTCTTTCTCCCTCCTTCTCTCGCTCTCTCTAGCTCTTCTCAATTTCTCTTCATTGCCTAAACTTGTTCTCTTTCTTTTTCATACTCTATCTGCTCTCTCACTCCACCTTCTTCCATCTCTCTCTCACTTTCACTCTTAACATCTCACCCTACTGCTCTTGCTGACTCTCTCCTCATTTCTTACTTTATTTCCACCTAAACCTCTCTATTTGTTTCTCTATGAAACTCTACATCTCTCTATCTCTCTCTATTAACTCACTCATTATTTCATGCTCCTTCTCGCACTATTCGTTCTCCCTCTAACTCTTTTTACTTTCCATTTCTCCCTCTTAACCTCACTCTCATATTTCTTTTCCACCATGCTACTCTTGCTCTCTCTCTCATCTTTCTCTTCTCTTATTCATTCTCTCTCTTATTCCTTGTTCTCTCATCATCTCTCATCATTCTCTCTGCTCTCTCTCATGTTGCTATTTTCTTTCTCTCTCTCACTCCTTTCTCTGTTGTTCTCTCACTAACTAATCTCTACCTTCTCTCTCCCTTCTCTCTACCTATATCTCTCTTAAACACTCGATATTTGTCTCTTCATACTATTCCTCCCACTTCTCACCCATTTTCAAGCTCCTTCTCTCACTCTTCTCCCTTTTCCTCTTTTTCTCTCTCTATATCTATTACTCTATCTTTCCATCCTTATCTCGATGTCTCCCTCCCCCTCCCTCTTTTATTCTCTCTTACTCTCTTATCTTTTCTCTCTCACCCTGCAACTCTCTTGTCCCTTTCCTCTCTTCTTTCTCTCTCATTATTCTCCTCTTGCTCCTTCTCTCTCTTCCACTCTCACTATCACTATTTGTTTTTCTTATTCTCCTCCCTCTCCCACTCACTTGTGCTCTCCATCTCTCTCTCTTTCATGCACACGCATGGGGCTCCTCTTTATCATTCTCTCCACCTCTATCTCACTCCCATTCACCCTCCCTCCCTCTCTCTCTCACTCTCATAATCTCCCTCCCCCTCTCTTTCTACCTCCTTCCAACCTCCCTTACTTTCTTATGTTTTCTCTCTCTCCCTTTCTCTAAGTCTTCTCTGTCCCTCTTTTCTTTTGTCCTGAATGAATCCATCCCTCCCTGTCACTTTTGTCCTCATGTTTCTCTTTTCATCTGCCTCAATTTCTCATATCTATCTCTGTCTCACATTCTCTACTTATCGCTTCATATTTTTCTCTTTCTTTCTCTCTTTTCAGGAAAAATTCTCTGCTTGCCCCGAGCTTCTGTTCCATTCCATTCCCACTTCTTGAAATCGAGTCAATAGATGGGATGTTTGTTTCCAATTACTTCATTCCAGCGACTCCTCTGCTTCCATCTCATTCTCTGGTCATAAGGGAAGCCGCGTCTCTCAAAGCACCTAGCTTAGATGATGAAGCAAGTGATCCAATGGAGTCAAGGTGTGTTCGAATCCTTTCCATCATGAAGAAAGAAGTGGCTCGACTCCCAATGCGAGCTAAGCTCCCGAACCCGTAGCGGGCTTCAAAAGGAACGATAGAAAGCTCGACAAAGAAAGCCATGAAGAGGAAATCGAGCAAGCAAGCTACCGCACTACGTCCGGAAACAAGCAAACGTAGGCAACGAAAGAAACTCCGGCCTTAAGCCCCCTTACTCTACCTTTCGACTCTAATGGGGGTGCTCTTTGATAGCCTCGTAGTCTTTTTTTTCAAAAGCGCCGACGTCACTACACTAGAAAGAGAAGAAAGCGTCAAAGAGCTAGAATGTGTTCACCGATTGAACTAGACAAGCAAACGGTTACTAGTTATGGGCCGAAGACTCTTTGTTTGTCTCATAAGTGAGATTCTCTCAATCTACTTCTATCTAATCGACAAGAAAAGAAGAGAAAAAAGAAATTCGTTATGTATATTCTATAATAAGAAAGAGATTCGATTACGAGTCTTGGTTCAAGAGTCTCGATGCGGAGGAACCATTTCCAATAAGTGCTTTCACGAAAGCCGGTCCCCGTAGGCTAATGCATGACTTCAAGACCTCGACCAGCTTAGCTTTTGAATTGGAACCCAATTTTTTATGCCACTCCGCTAGCAAGGAGCGCCGCGAGCGAGAGCGAGAGAACGAAGTTGATCGTTGTTATGACCGAATTAGCACCTTTTTTTATCTATTTAGTGATCGGTCCGCTAGTGTGGCAGTGCTGCTTTTATGGTTTTTTCTTCATCCCCACGTCGGAGGATGAATGAGTTAACTAAGTCTCAGATCGACCAAATGGAACAAATGATAAGTCAAGATCATGTTGTTCATTGGGAATTGAAGAGGGGAGCGACCAACCATGGACGGAAGGCGAGAGGTCTCCAAAGGGTCTTCTTCGAACAAAAGGTAAGAAAAGTCAAAGTAAGTTCCCATAGAATAGGAAGAAAGGGGCCGACCGAAGCTTTTGCTTTTCTCGACGTAAGGATCTGTGGCCATCTCCCCCTGCATCTTCATACTCTAGGTCCAATCCTTTGCCATCCCACTTCTCATCCAAATCTCTTCATTCCGCTCCCAGGTCCAATGTGCTAAAAATCCGGTACATTCCGTTTCGTTTCCCATCCCAGTCTTTCGCGACACTGCTGGTTTACTTATTTTCTTAGGTCTCGACTTCTCCGCTATGATCTCCCCAGTAGTTCATATAGGAGCTATTGCCGTTTCATTCCTCTTCGTGGTTATGATGTTCAATATTCAAATAGCGGAGATTCACGAAGAAGTCTTGCGCTATTTACCAGTGAGTGGTATTATTGGACTGATCTTTTGGTGGGAAATGTTCTTCATTTGTGATAATGAAACCATTCCATTACTACCAACCCACAGAAAGACGACCTCTCTGAGATATACGGTTCATGCCGGAAAGGTACGAAGTTGGACGAATTTGGAAACATTGGGCAATTTACTGTATACCTACTATTCTGTCTGGTTTTTGGTTCCTAGTCTGATTTTATTAGTAGCCATGATTGGGGCTATAGTACTGACTATGCATAGGACTACAAGGGTGAAAAGACAGGATGTATTCCGACGAAATGCGTTGGATTCTAGGAGGACTATAATGAGGAGGACGACAGACCAAATCGACATCTCGCTCACGCCTCCCGGTCGGCCCTGTTTGCGACCAGGGGAGGGGCTCCCGGTGGGAATGGGAGAGCCTTCGCTACCGCTCATGACTTTGATTGTAGTCTCTGTAGGCCTGCCTCCTTCATTCGTGAAGCAGTAGCTTCCGCGCTGCCTACAGACGTGAAGCTTCGCTTCCCCCTACCTTTGAAAACCGCTACTGGCCTGCTAACCAGGATCGTCAAGGTGAACCTGACTATATACGAATCTGTATCTTTCGCTTCGCGCCTGATGTCAGAACAAAAGAAGATTCTATCCTCTTTCTAAGATAGGGGAGCTGGGGGGTGAGTGGAATCAATTCAACTCACGGAGAGCTCATCACTCTCCTGCGTACCTGAGTGCAAAGTTTTTGCAATTTTGCAAGATGCTTTTGCTTTGTCTAAAGATCGCACTATTAGGCAGCTGGGCGGGCGGAAGCGTATCGCTCAGTTCACCTTCACTCAGCTATAGCTTCAAGAAGTCCGTACAAGATTTGGTTGTAGCGAAACTGACTACTTTGTTCATGACCAAGCGCTTAACTGCCTGAACGTCTTTCCAGTGGATGTGCTAGCTGTTAAGAACTTGTACCTCCCCGTGATTGCCCCGATCGCCAGGATATGGTTCCCTGAGAGGACGGTGTGGGTAACCTCCTCCAGTGATCCAGTCCTAGGACTTGAGACGACGGGTTACGTCGCGAAAGAGATGGGAGGCATTTCAAATTCTATTGATACGAAATTTCTTTCTCTTCGATAAGGGGATTTAGGACTTCTCAGTGATGTTCGAAATCGCTTGTGTCTGACTCGGGAATCAATGGTCCCTTATCGTTCGATAGAGATAGAGCAAGGAAGGCGGGCACTCACTGCCGATCGATTCTCACTCCTATGCGATATTCTACCAAAGCCAATACAAGATTAACTACGACCTGCACGGTAGCCGTCTGCTATAGAAGAGACTGCCTGACACGCCTACAGGTTGAGCTTCTCTGCCCGAGCAACTTTCTTATGATACTAGAACAGACAAGTTCTTAGAGAGACCGATCAGACTGGGAAGACAGGCTTGAGTTTTGACCTATACCTTAGCTTGAAGTTGGATTCAAGAATCAAAGTCTCAGATCTCCGGTAGGTAGACTTTTTTGCCTGATCTAGTAGCACATGAGCAGGAACAGAGTCTTGAATCAGTGGTGTTGTAAGTGAGCACAGACCTCTTAGGTGCCCTCTCTCTCAATACGATAGATGCTTCTTTCTTCGAAAAAAAAAGCGGGACTTATGCTTAAAAGAGGGCGGTCTATCTTATTCAATGGCGTTGATCGCCACTTCTTGTGTTGATGTACAAAGAAATTGGTTGAGGCAAGAAAAATCGACTTCCTAAAGAGGAAGCACTTGTGCACATCAACTTAGGATATCCCCTCCGTTCTACACCTGATTATGCACTCACCTTTGAAAGACGTCCTTTCAGTGCACGCCAAAGCAGCTTTGCCTGGCATTTCCCAGTCAAAACAACAGAAGAATAAGAAGGAGAGGTTGTTACCCCTTTGCAATAGCGAAGAACTGACTTCGCTTCGTTGAAATGAGCGAATCGAGGGCTCTGGCTCCAGTGTCCATCTGTGAGCAAAGACCACAACAGCCGAGTATGGTGCCGATGCTTGCTGCTGTCCCCCTGTGAACCGGCCATAAGAAAGAGATTTGCTGGTATAGAGGGGCTAGGCAGTGCAACTGGTTCCGTTCAACCGGGAATTCTTCCCGGAACATTTTTTCATAACTAGACTTCCGGCTGCATTACTTATGAAGGTCCTCCACAAAGGTTGGCTCTGAGAAGACTATACGTACTTTTAGGACCGAATGAAATGGGATTTTTCCTATCTAAAATAGGGCTTTGAACCAGCCTGAGAGACCATTTTTCTTTCAAGAAAGTCCCGTTTTCATGATTGACAGAAATTTGAGTTTTGTTCAATTCTTCAAAGAAAAGACTTCCTAACAGGCTTTCTGTGCTAATCCGCATTGCTTTCAAGCTTTAGGAGAAATTGAGAATTGAACGAGCCTGAGTTCGGTTCTGGTGCTCAATCTAGTAATAGTACGGGCAGGGCAGGTAAGGACCAATTAAGAAAAACTTTGTAGGGAAACCCGAGTTCAACTAGAGTAGCGAACCTGGAAAGCTTAGTAGTTAGCCAGGAAAGCTGGAGTAGAACGCAAACTGGATAAGCGAAGAAAGTCATTTTTTCACGAATTCTAGGCGATTGTAGAGGGATTAAGCATTCCTTTGAACGCAATGAGAAGATCTAGGGTAGAAAGTAGCTCCCCAGTAGCTCAAAGAAAGTCTCGTCCCGACCTGGGGTTGGCTTGAGAAGGAGAGTAGCTTGGGCAGTCTTAGTGAGTAGCTTGGCTTGCTCATGCGGGGCTTTGGAAAGAAAGTAACCATTTCATTAATAGACTAATCTTCTAATCCAGCTCGAGAAGTTTTTTTGTTTCAAAGTAGATCGGGAGTTCAGGAGCTACTTACTTAGCTCAGGACTCGAACTCGGACTCATTAGCTCCCTAGCTATATAACTCTGAGTTTCCCTCACTCCGGTCACTCTAGCTCTTAGCTCATTTCTTTTTACCCTAACTCTGTGTGGAGGGGAGAGCTAACCATTCCTTTTCTCCGGGGCACTAGCTCGCAGAAAGAATTTCATTCCGTCAACCTGTAATATAAGTGAGTTTTCATTTGAGGATGAATTCGTAGTAGAATTCCCAGTAGTTTAATTCCCACCTTTCTCAGTCTTTCATTTTCAAGAACAGTCTCTTTTTTATTTGATGGTAGGAAAGCGTAACTCTTTCTTAAGGTAGTTGAAAAAGCAAGGCAAGGAACTTGGAGTAGGATTGAGGAGCGGAGTTGAAGAGTAGGAGGGTTGGGGAGATTTGGGTATACAATACAGCTAGCAGTATAAAAGACCCGTGGGAGTATGCAGTGAAAGGCTCTAGTTGAACTTCTACAGTGAAAGGGGCAGGACCGAGCCTACTCGACTCTTCCCTGGAATGAGCCTTTAGGCGAGTCTCTCTCTCAAAACAAAAGAAAGAAGAGTTTCATATTCTCTTTTATATAGAGAAAGTTGCCTAGCTTGTCAGAAAGACTGGATTTGACTCGAAATCTTCCTCGAGGAACCACTTCGATTCGGGAGCCCGCATCTCACCACTGATCCGTGGCCACCTAACCCGGAATGATGGACGAAGAAATCCCTCCCTCGGCAGTCGATCGAGAAGGTTATCCAATAGGGGGAAGAGGGGCTAGGTCCAATCGAACCATAAAGGTCCGCCGCTGTTCCCGTCGGAAGACGGGATTCAATCAGTGGTGTGAATTCGGAGGTAGTTCGGGTTCGATCGACCGGATGGGGGGAACTGCGGAAGCGCTTGTGAATTCCTTTTGACGACTCATTGCTTCCCCTTATGACCCTTTCTAAGGGGATCCACTATATTCACCTGCTGGTGTCGCTTTGGTAGCCCAACCACCTATCAGGGCAAGGAATGAAGTAGCTCGACTGAAAGGAGAGGAAGAAGAACCAGAAGCATAACTCAAGTCAGAACTGGTTTGCTTTCAAGTCGAAGGGAATCGGGCTGGCACAAGAAATTACTTTCAGTCATTCCTTCTTTCAGTACGATTACGATTCCCCTTGCTTGTTTCCGTACTTTCATTCAATACTGATCTTTCCCGCTTTGCTCTACTGCCCGGTCAGATGCCCAACCAGAGGCATATCGATATCAACTCTTGCAAGGGTCATCTTTCCAATGAATCTCTATCGCCTCTTTTCTTTAGTCACAAGCCTTGTTCAAGGAGGTACTACGATGCTTTGCCTGTCTTTCAAGCCCTAGCTAGGACTAGGACTGAAACTGGAATTCAACGACTCCTTGAAAGGCCGACCACCACTACGGAGCGATAGCGAAGCCAAGCCGTCAAAAGGCGAGCAGTCCTTATAGCAAAAGGCCAACTTATAGCCCTCTTTTTCTTATTCTGTTTAGGCGCTACTGAACTCAAATTACTACTCAAGTACCAAAGGCGATCCTCTTCTAGGAATAGCCTCAGGCACGCCTGTTACAATTTTGACTGCCCAATAGCCAATTTGGTCCCAAGGCAAGGAAGAACCAGTTACGCCAAAAGATGCGGTCAATACAGCCAGAAGTGCTCCTGTCACCCAAGTTCATTCGCGGGGTTTTTGAAACCCACCCGTAAGATACACACGAAATACGTGCAAGATCATCATTAGAACCATCATACTTGCTGACCATCGATGAACTGATCGAATTCACCAACCAAACTCAGTCATTCTGTATTGAACAGAGGAAAGAAGGTCGGGGTCTTCTTTCTTTCCCACAGTCCGGTGATTGGAGAATCAAGAAGATAGGTTCCTCAACGCTGCGCGCCTTGCTTCCTTCCCTTTCCGATCCGTAACCTCGTCGGTACAGTGGCTAAACGCTCCTGGCCAGTCATAGTGGTCTGGTCCCTGCTTTCCCGAGCCCGAGGAGATCCTCTTTCATTCCACTAGTGCTTTGAGTTGGCTTGCTTCTGCTTCAATGCTCGAAGTAGATTCCCCATGAATATCGTCCAATAGAAGAATCGATCTGAAAATACAAGAATGACTCGATCTGTGACCTTCAAAGGCTGGCTAGCCACTTACCTTATTCAGAGTGGGACCCCCTATGTCGAGTGGTTGAGTCTAGCGCCTTCATCTCGTCTGAAGCTACCAAGCTGCTCTTCTTCCGATCTTTACCTTTCTCATCGGCTGAGCCGGGCTTCTCGTCTCGACTGTTTTGGTTGCTTTCTTTGCCGCTTTCTTCTCTTCTGAATAGGCCCTATGGGCTTCGGTCTGTTACTTTTCCCTTGACGGCCTATTCTAGTCCCTGGAAGCGGCTTGCAGTGCTCTTAGCCATTCTCCCCCTTTCCCGCTGTCCCGTAGCTTAGTGAGCCGCTCCTTCATCTGTCGGTTAAGCTGCTGATAGCTCATTTCCTTCCCCATGTGGATTCTCAACCTTGCCTGAGTGCAATAAGTGACTTGCGTGCCTTACCTTATCCTATTGCTACTGCTTAATAAGGTACAGCTATCACTAAATCAGTCTAGTGCTCCTTGGGGTTCTAGATAGTCGGATTAGTGCGAATCCGACTCCTTTCCTTCTCCTCTCCCTCTCGTTGATTCTATTCTATAGGGCTAAGTAAACTCAAATCATACGTACGAATCAGAGAATAGCACATAACACTGTTTTCTTCGCTCTAGCGCCTTTGTTTATAGACCTGTTTTTCTAATCCAAACTTCTAGTTTGACTGCCAAAAGGGATCTGGTGGACTACACATGGGATAAGCCATGCCATCCTCAGTTGATTTCATCCCTAGACGACTCTATCTATTCTCTCTTTGTATTTTGCTGCAATGGAATTCTCTCCCCCGGGTGAAAACCTACTGCTACTGGAAAGAGATCTGATCTACAAAGCCGGCTTATATCTTCTATATAGAAAAGTGGTACATGGTATGCTTCCCTTTTGGGAACGTGACAAGTTCATTTTTTTCAGTACTTTTGATTTGAGTCTATTTGACTGTGTGGAACATCTCTCTTTCTTGCTGAAGTCAAAGACCCAGCTATCTGGACAAAGAGACTAATAAGCCAATGTGACTTCCATGACAGATTTGAAGGGATTCGTTGCTGCCACAGGTATCGTGGATGCTGGTTTTTCAGGAAGCTCTTATACCTGGTGCAATAAGAAGACTGGTTCAAACTGTATCTGGGCGAGGTTCTGTTTTTCAATGCTACTAGCGCCTTGCCAAGCATTTCTTTTTCTCATTTACGTAGGGATCCCTCGGACCATGCTCCACTTCTGATTCAGTTGGAACAGCTTCACAGGCCCCCCTCTCGGTTTTGTTTCCAGGCTATGTGGATATCAGAATTGAGCTCAGTTTCAAGTTCTCAATTTTGAGCTTTCAAGTAGAAAGTCAAAGGATCCTATTACAAAGAGTAAAAAAAGGCGAGAGTTTCACTGAGACAAGTTCAAGGCGCGAAGCGTTTCACTGAGACAGTCAGTGAAAGGAAAACTCATCTTTCATTCATTTCAAGCTATTACTGAGATAGAAAGCGAGGCAGAGTTGACTTGGTCCAAAGTAGGGCTGATCTTATCTAAGTGCATGATGCCAGTCTTAATAAACCGAATAGCAAGAACAAGAAGCACTCCGTTAGAGGCAATGGAAAAATGGTGGAGGAGAGGTTTGAAGGAGAAAAAAGCAAGATTCCAATGGCCTTGCCAAAAACTAGTGTTTCTTCACTAGTTTCCCTTTTTGAGGCCACACTAGGGAGGTCAAGTAACCAACCAGTTTTGAAGAAGTCAAAGTTCCAACTCCAACTGTTTCAGATGTGGGAGATGCTGCAGAACAGAAGGATGCACAGGTTGGCGGCAACGAAGCCCTCCAGGATGGATGTAGATTTGAACACAGAGAGCCCCCAGACAATGCTGCAAACAAGGTCCCTGATGACCAACTCAAAAGATAGGGAAGAACCAAACCTCGGTAGAGGCTGCTCCAGATAAGTTTCCGGTTGAGGATGAAGCTTCCTTTCAAGCAGAACCTCAAAATTGATTTGAGCTGCTTGAGAGATTTCTCTTCTTTCTCTTGAAGTCACTGTGGAGCACACCGGAGCGGAGCTCAGAGTTCGGTTTTCTACTTTTTCCTGGCTCTGAGGTGAGATTATTTTCTTCAGCATTGGTAGCAAACGAATAACCACTGGAAGTGGAAAGAGGCAGAAAGGCTGAATAGATTCAAGCTGCACTGATGCCTCTTGGATTCCTTATGTGCTCCTAGGTGGTGACATGCCACATGAGATTTCTCATCTCGTTGTACCTGGAATTTTTGAAGATGACAGAAGGCTTGTCTTTTCAAACTGCTCCCAAGGCTCATGATCTGTAAACAGGATTTTGCAGAAAACTTGAAACTGCCACCCGGAACTGGAGAGAAAGCAGCAGCTAAAGCTTAATCTTTTCGCCTAGCTGGTCTCCGAGATAAAGTTGCCCTCACCTCATCCAAGCCCATTCTCCCACTTCAATTCAATGAAGTGAATCTAGTTGTATGGGAGTAGAGTCGAATTCGTCCCTTTCACTTTTCAAGTCAAGGCGCTAGAGAGAAGAAGTTGGTAGTTTACATCGACTATATTCTATAGTAGGCTCTGTAAAAAAGAGGTTTGGCTAAAAGGCTGGCCTTCCCTTTTCTTCTTGACTTTCAGAATCAAACTCTTGCCTTTTCTTTTTGGACCGCCTAGCAAAGTGAAGATTTTCATTTCTATCACAGAAGCCTCTTGAAGAGCCTTATGTATCAGCAACCTATACCCCGACCTTTACCTTAAACCAGTACATCACTCGCAAGCAAGGCCGTCCCTATTTCCTTTGAAAGCCTTAGCAACTGTCGCCTTCTCTCTCCTTCTACCACCTGCTCTATCTACTTCTATTTTGCCCACTTTATTTCTCTCAATCTCTGTTTCCATCCCAATACTTATCTCGCTCTTACTTTCTCTGTCCCACCCTCTCTTCCTCTTTTATTGTCTCTCAATCAAACAACTCTCTTGCTCTCTTTATCTTCTTTCCATCTCATCATTCTCTTCCCTCGCTTCTACTTCTTCTCTCTCTCACTCTTTCTTTCTCTCATTCTCTCTCTCGCTCTCCTTCCTGCCCTTCATCACTCCCTCTCTCATGGATCTCTTCTCCCTCCCTCATCTTTTTATTTCTCAAATTCTCTCCACCTCCCTCTCACACTCATTCTCCCTTCTCTCTCCCTCTCCCTGCCTCACTCATTTCATTTGCCATTCTTCCCCTTTCTCTCACTCTAACCTTTCCTACCACTCATATGAATTATCTCTCTTCCTCTCACTCTTGACCTCTCACTCACTGCCTCTTTTCTCTCTCGTCTCACTCACTTCTCATCTCTCTCCTGCTCTCTTGAATTAATTCCTCCCTCTAGTTCTCTCTCCTTTCCTTTCCTATACTCTCCTTTCTCTTATTATTTGCCGCACTCATTCTTTCAATCTCACGGTCTCTCAAACATACTTTCTATCTGCCTCTTCATCTCTCTCTCTTTTCTCTCTCTTTATTTTAATCTCTTTCTCACACTCTTCTCTCTTTATCTCTACGCCCTTCTCTCTTTACTTCTCTTTTTCTATCTCTATATCTCTCACTCCATCTTTCCATGCTTATCTCCCTCTCTCCCTCCACTCTCTCCCTAACTCACTCTCGCTCTGTCTTACTCTGTCGCCTTCTCTATTGGCCCTCTCTTTCTTCTCTCTAACTTATCTCTCTCTTCTCTCAATTATCTCTCTCTCTCACCCTTACCTTCTCTTCTTCTCTCACATACCTCCATCTCTCTTGCCCTCCTTCTCTCTCTCTCCTACTCATGGAGCTCTTCTAATTCTCACTCTCTCTTTCACTCTTTTCTCTTTCTTTCTTGATCTATCTCACTCACATCTCTCTACCTCTATTCTAATCTCATTATTCTCTCACTCATTCACACTCCCTCCCATTCTCTCCTACCCTCCTTCACTCACTCAATCCATTCCTACCTCTCTCACTTTCTTCTACTCTTACCCTCTCTCGGGTTCTCTCTTCTCACTCACTCCCCCTCTCTCTCCTCTCTGAATCCTTCCCTCCCTACCTCTCTCTGTCTCTCCTCTTCTCTCTTTTTCTATCTTTATCAACCTCTATATATTTATATATCTCTCTCACCCTCTCTATATGTCTCTTCATCTCTCTCTTGCTCTCCACTCTCTCTCTCTTTCTTTCAAGATCTTTCTCACACTGTTCTTCTATCTACTTCTAATTTGCTCTCTTTATATCTCTCACTCTATCTTTTCATCAAGTTATATATCTCTCTCCCCCTTTTTTCCTCTCTCACCATCTCTCTCTCTCCGTACCTCTTTCTCTCTATCTTCTCTTTTTTCTCGCTGTAATTCACTCTTTTTTTCTCTTGTCCTATCTCCCTCCTCACTTTCGTGCCCTCCATCTCTCTCTAACTCTCTTCGATTCTTCTCTCTTTCTCCTACTCTCTCTCACTTTTTTTTCGCTTTCTATGTCTATCTCAAACTTATTCTCCCTCTCAAACACACTCACTCTCTCTTGTGTGAGAAGGAGATTCAGAGAGGGAGAGAGAGGGATGGAAAGAAAGAGTGGGAGATATAGGAAGAGAGAGGGAGAGAGGGATGGAAAGAAAGAGTGGCAAATATAGGAAGAGTGAAAGAGAAGTAGAGAGAGAAAGGGAGAGTAAAAGGTAGAGGAAGTGAGAAGAGTGTGAGAAGGAGCTTGAAGGAAAGTGGTAGTAAAGAGATAGAGATGATGAGGAAAATAGAAACAGCGTGTGAGAGAGCGTGAGATAGATAGAGTGAGGGTGAGACTAATAGAAAGAGTGACGAGAGGAGAGGAGAGGAGATGAGAAAAAGTTGTAGGGAGTGATTCAAGAGCGGAGGAGAAAGATGGGGAGTGGGTGAAATGAGAGAGAAAAGAAAGAAAAGAATAAATTAAGAGAGATAATGAGAAACTATGTTTAAGAGAACAAGAGATAGATAGAGTGAGGGTGAGTAAGAAAGAAAGAGAGACGAGAAGAGGAGAGAATAGAGAAAGAGTTTGGGAGTTATTCAAGAATGGAGGAGAAAGATGGGAGTTATTCAAGAATGGAGGAGAAAGATGGGAGTAAAATGAGAGAAGAAAGAAAGAGAAAGAACAGAGTGAGAGAAAAAGAGAGAATACCTGAGGGAGAGAGGCAATAAAGGAGAGAAAGAGAGTGTGTGTGAGAGAGAGGGAGGGAGAATAAGTGTGAGATAGACATAGAAGTGAGAAAAAGTGAGAGAAAGTGAAGGAGGGAAGAATGAGAGAGTGAAGGAGAGAAAAAGAAGAGCTCTATGGCTGAAAGAGAGATGGAAGGCACAAGAGAGTGAAGGAGGGAAAGAGAATAGGAGAAAGAAAGAGTAAAAGAGAGAGAGAAGAAAGAGAGAAGACAGAGTGGGCAAGAGAGTTGTAGGGAGAGAGAGAGAAGGTAAGGGAGGAAGAGAGGGGAGAGAGAGAGATTTATTGATGAAAAGATGGAGTGGGATATATGGAGAGAGCAATATAGAAGTAGATAGAAGAGGTACATGTATAGTGAGGAGTGTGAGAGAGAATGAGTGAGAAGATTGGGCGAGAGAGAGAGACAAAGTGACATATAGAGAGGGTGAGAGAGAAATATAAATAAAAAGAGGTTGGGAAAGATAGAGAGAAGAGGAGAGACAAAGTGAGGTAAGGAGGGAAGGATTTAAGAGAGGAGAGAGAGGGAAAGTGAGTGAAAAGAGAGAATGAAGAGAGGGGTAGATAGAGGGAAAGAGTAAAAGAAAGTGTGAGAAGTGCTTAAGTGAGAGAGGTAGGAATGGATAAAGTGAGTCAAGGAGGGAAGGAGGATAAGAGAGAAAGGGGATGGTGAGAATGAGAAAGAGGAAGGGGGAGAATGAGAGTGCTATAGTGCTAGAGAGAAGTGAGTTAAAGAGAGCAAGGAAAAAAGAGAAAAGGGTGGAAGTGTGTGAGAAAGAGAATAGCTCCATGTGCGAGAGATATATGGAGGGCAAGAGAGAGGGAGGTATGGAGAGAGAAGAAGAGAAAGAAAGTGTGAGAGAGAGAAGTGAGAGAGGAGAAAGAAAAGTTAGAGAGAATAGAGAGAGTGTAAATAGAGAAGACAATAGAGTAGGATAGAGAGAGAGAGAGAGCGCGCGCGGGGGACAGAAGGAGGGAGAGAGGAAAAAAAGCATTAAAAGATGGAGTGAGAGATATAGAGAGACCAAAAGAGAAGTAGAAAAGGAAAGAAAGAGAATAGCGTAAATAAAAAGAGAAGAGTGTCAGAACGCGATTGAGATAAAGAGATGTGGGGTGAGTGAGAAGAGAGAAAAAAGAGATGAGAGATAGGGAAAAAGTTAGAGAAAGAGAGATAATTCATAAGAGAGAGTGGTAGGAATTGTGAGAGTGAGAGAAGGTGAGAAGAAATGACAAATAAAATGGGGGGAAGGAGAGGGAGAGAGAAGGGAGAAAGTGAGTGAGATGGAGGTGGAGAGAATTAGAGAGAAATAAAAGAGTGAGTGAGTGAGAGAGAAAGTGTAGAGAGCCATGAGAAAGGGAGAGATGGAGGGCACAAGAGGGAAAGAGGGATAGATAATGAGTGAAAGAAAGAGTGAGAGAGAAAAGAAGAAGAAGAGACGGAAAAGAAAGATGAGATGGAGAGAAGTAAAGAGAGCAAGAGAGTTGCTGGATGAGAGAGGAGATGGAAAGAGAGAAAGAGAGGGTGAGAGGGCTAGAAAGAGATCCATACTAGGATGGAATGAGAGATTGAGAGATATAAAGAGGGCAAAATAGAAGTAGAGAGAACAAGTGGTAGAAAGAGAGAGAAGAGTACAAGAATGAGCTTGAAATAAATAGAGAGAGAAAGACGAAGAGACAAGTAGAGAGTGTGACAGAGAGATAAATAGGAGTGGTTGAGGTAGATAAAAAAAGGAAACAGGGAGAGAGTCGGAAAGATAAAAGAGCGAAGAGAAAGATGAAGAAGAGAGTGAGATAGTTACAAAAATGGATTCAAGAGAAGAGAGAAAGGGAGAGTGAGTGAGAAGAGTAAATGAAGAGAGAGTTCGAGATAGAGCAAAGAGTAAAATAAAGTGAGAGAAATACATTAGTGAGAGAGGTAGGAATGGATAGAGTGCGTGAAGGAGGTTAAGAGAGTGGGGGAGAGTGAGAATGAGAGAGAGAAAGGGGGATAATGAGAGTGAGATAGAGGTAGAGAGAAGTGAGTCAGAGAGAGCAAGAAAGAGAGAGAAAAGAGTGAAAGAGAGTGAGAAAGAGAGGAGCTCCAATAGATAGAGAGATGGAAAGAGAAGAAGAGAAAGCAAATGAGAGAGAGAGAGCGAGAGAAGAGAAAGATAAGTTAGAGAGATGAGAGAGAGTGAGTAAAAGAGAAGGTAACATACTAAGGCAAAGCAAGAGAGAAGTAGAGAGAGCAAAAGAGAAGTAGAGAGAGAAAGAGAGAGAAGAGCATATAGATAAAGAGAGAAGGGCGTGAGAAAGAGATTGAAATAAAGAGGGAGAGAAGGGAGATATGAAGAGAGAGAGAACAAGGGAGGAAGCAAGAGAGAGGGAGAGAGGGATGGAAATAGTGAGTGAGTGATGTAGTAAGTGCAAAAAGAAGTAGAGAGAGAAAGAGAGAGTAAGGGGAAGAGGGGAGTAAGAAGAGCATGAGAAATAGCTTGAAAGAAAGAGAATGCAAGAGAGATCGAGATGAGGAGGCAGATAGAAACTGTGTGAGAGAGCTAGAGACGTTGTAAGGATGGTAGAAAGAGATACGAGAGGAGAGGAGAGGAGAGAAGGAGGTAGGAGTGATTCAAGATCGAAGGAGAAAGATGGGGAGTGAGTGAAATGAAAGAGAAAAGAAAGAGAAAGAATAGGGTTAGAGAAAGAGAGAGAATACATAAGGGAGAGAGAGAGGAAAAGAATGAGTAGGGGAAGGAGAAAGGAAGGTAAGAGAGAAGTGTGTGTGTGTGTGGGAGGAAGAATAAGTGTGAGATAGGCGTAAAGAGTAGGAAAAAGTGAGAGAGAGTAAATAAAAGAGAGAAGAATGCTAGAGGGTGAGAGAGAGAATGAAAGAAAGAAGGTAGAGAGGGCAAGAGAGTTGTAGGGAGAGAGAGAGAGATGTTAAGATAGGAAGAGAGGAGAGAGAGATAAAGAGAGCAAAATAGAAGTAGATAGAAGAGGTACATTTAAAGAGAGAAGTGAGAGAAAGATCTTGAAAGAAAGAGAGAGAAGAAAGAGAGAGAGAGAGATGAGACATATAAAGAGGGTGAAGGAGATATATAAATAGAAAGTGGTTGAGAAAGAAAGAGAGAGAAGTCGAGAGACAGAGTGAGGAAGGGAGAGATGGATTCAAGAGAGGAGCGATAAAGGGAGTGAGAGAAGAGAGAATGAAGAGAGAGCATGAGAGAGGGCAAGAGTAGAAGAAAGTGAGAGAATACAAGGTGAGAGAGGAAGGTATGATAGAGGGGGAGAGTGAGAACGAAAGAGAGAAAAAGGGGTGAATGAGAGTGAGATAGAGGTAGAGAGAAGTGAGTAAGAAAAAACAAGAAAGAGAGACAAAAGATTGAGAGAGAGTGAGAAAGTAAGAGCTCCATGAGCGAGAGAGAGAGAGAGAGATGGAGGGAAAGATAGAAAGATGTATGGAGAAAGAAGAAGAAAAAGAAGGACATAGAGAGAAGTGATAGAAGAGAGAGGACAAATAGCAAAGGCAACTGAGTAAGACAGAGCGACAAAGAGTGAGGGGGAGAGAGGATGGGAAAGAGGGAGATAAGCATGGAAAGATGGAGTGAGAGATATAAAGAGAGCAAAAGAGAAGTAGAGAAAGAGAGAGAAGGGAGTTGAGATGAAGAGATAAGGATGTGAGAAAGTGATTGAAATAATGAGAGAAGAGAGATAGTGAAGAGGCAAATAGAAAGCGTGTGTGAGAGACCGAGAGATTGTAAAATGAGGCAAAAAATAAGATAAAGGAGAGGAGAGTTTAGGAGAGGGAAAGAGGGAGGAATTGATTCAAGAGTACAGGAGAGAGATGAGGAGTGAGTGGGAAGTGAGAAGAAAGAGAGAGTGAGAGAGAGGACAAGAGTGAGAGAAAGAGAGATAATTTATAAGAGAGAGTGCTTGGAAAGGTGAGAGTGAAAGGAGGAAGAAAGGGTAAATGAAAAGAGGAGGAAGGGAGAGGGATAGAGGAGGGAGAAAGAGAGTGAGGGAGGTTGAGAAAATGAGATAGAAATAAATCAGTGAAAGAGAGAAAAAGAAGAGATCCATGAGAGAGGGAGAGATGGAGGGAAAATGAGAGAAAGAAAGAGTGAGAGAGAAAAAACCAAAAAAGGGAGGGAAGAAAATGATGAGAAGGAAAGAAGATAAAGGGAGCAGGAGAGCTATTGAATGACAGAGAGGAAGAGAAGGTGAGAGAGAGAGAGAGAGAGAGAGAGCGAGAGAGAGAGAGAGAGAGAGATAGAGAGCGAGAGAGAGATAGATATTGGGATGGAAAGAGAGATTGAGAGATATAAAGAGGGCAAAATTAAAGTGGAGACAACAAGTGGTAGAAAGAGAGAAAAGAAAATAAGAAAGAGCTTAAAAAATGACAGAGAAAGATGGAGAGACAAGTAGAGAGTGAGGGAGAGAGATAGATAGGAGGGAGAAGTGTGAGAAGGATCTTCAAAGGAAGAGAGAGAAGAGAGAGTGAGAGATAGATGAAGCGACATATTGAGAGGGTGAGAGAGTTATATAAATAGAAAGATGTTGAGAAAGATAGAAAGATAGAGAAGAGGAGAGAGAGAGTAAAGCAGGGAGGGATGGGTTCAAGAGAGGAGAGAGAAAGGGAGTGAGTAGAAGAGAGAATAAAGAGAGAGCGTTAAAGAGGGCAAGAGTAGAAGAAAGTGAATAAAATACATAAGTGAGAGAGGTAGGAATGGATAAAGTGAGTGAAGGAGGATAAGAGGGAGAGGGGGAGAGTGAGTATCAGAGAGAGGAAGAGGGAGAATGAGAGTGAGATAGAGGTAGAGAGAAGTGAGTGAGAGAGAGTAAGAAATAGGGAGAAAAGGGTGAGAGAGAGAGAGAGTGAGAATGAGAGCAGTTCCATGAGAGAGAGAGAGAGAGAGTGAGATATGGAGGACAAGAGAAAGGGAGGCGTGGAGAGAGAAGAAGCGAAAGATAGAGTGAGAGAAGAAAAAGATAAGTTAGAGAGAACAGAGAGAGGGAAAATAGAGAAAGCGAGAGAGAGTTACGGGGAGAGGGAGGAAGAGAGGGAGATAAGCATGGAAAGATGGAGTAGAGAGAGTAAAAGAAAAGGCAGTGAGAAAGCAATTGAAATTAGGAGAGAGCAAAAAAGAAGTAGAGAGAAAGAGAGAATGGCGTGGAGATAAAGGGAGAAGGATGTGAGAAAGCGATTAAATTAGAAAAGAGAAGAGAGAGATGAAGACGCAGATAAAAAGTGTGTGTGAAAGACCTAGAGATTGAATGAATGAGTGAGGCACTTATCAAGAGAAAGGAGAGGAGAGGAGAGAGAAAGAGAGGGAGGGATTGATTCAAAAGAGCAGAGAGAGATGAGTGAGTGAGAAGAGATAAAAAAGAGAGAGTGAGAGAGAGGGCAAGAGTGAGATAAAGACAGATAATTCATAAGAGAGAGTGGTAGAAAATGTGAGAGTGAAGAGGGAGGAAGAAAGGGAAAATGAAACATGGGGGGAGGGAGCGGGAGAGAGTCGGGAGAACAAGAGTGAGATGGAGGAGGAGAGAAAGAGAGGGTGAGAGAGTGCAAAAAAGATCGATATTGGGATGGAAAGAGAGATTGAGAGATATAATGAGGGCAAAATAGCAGTAGAGAGAACAAGTGGTAGAAGGAGAGAGAAGAGTATGAGAAAGAGCTTGAAAGAAAGAGAGATAGAAAGATGAAGAGACAAGTAGAGAGTGTGTTAGAGAGATAGATAAAAGAGGTTGAGGCAGATAAGAAGAGAAAAGAAGCTTGGAGAGAGGGGAAAGAAAAAAGGGAAAAGAGAAAGATGAATAAGAGAGTGAGAGTTAATGAAATGGATTCAAGAGAGAATGAGAGAGAGGGAAAGTGAGTGAGAAGAGAGATTGAAGAGAGAACATGAGAGAGAGCAAAGAGTAGAAGAAAGTGAGTGAAATACATAAGTGAGAGAGGTAGGATTAGATAGAGTGAGTGATGGAGGGAAGGAAGTTAAGAGAGGGGGAGAGTGAGAATGAGAGAGAGAAAGGGGGATAATGAGAGTGAGATAGAGCTAGAGAGAGGTGAGTGGGAGAGAGCAAGAAAGAGAGAGAAAAGAGAGAAAGAGAGTGAGAAAAAGAAGAGTTCCATGAGAGAGATAGAGAGAGATGAAGGGTAAGAGAGAGAGGAAGGTATGGAGAGAGAAGAAGAGAAAAAAGGTGAGAGCGAAGCAAGAGAAGAGAAAGATAAGTTGGAGAGAAGAGAGAGAAAGGTCAAATAGAGAAGGCAATAGAGTAAGACAGAGCAAGAGAGAAGTAGAGAGAGCAAAAGAAAAGAAGAGAAAGAAAGAGAGAGAAGGGTGTAGAGATAAAGAGAGAAGGATGTGAGAAAGAGATTGAAATAAAGAGAGAGAAGAGAGAGAGAGAGCAAGGGAGGAAGCAACAGAGGGAGAGAGAGGGATGGAAAGAATGAGTGAGAAATGTAGGAAGTACCAAAGCAAAGTACTGAGAGAAAGGGAGTAGGGGTAGAGGTAGTAAGAAGTGCGTGAGAAAGAGCTTGAAATAAAGAGGATGAGAGATAGAGATAAGGCGGCAGATAGAAACTGTGTGGAGAGCTAAAGATAGATATATTTAGGAGAAAAGATACTGAGTGAGTAAAATGAGAGAAAAAAGAAAGAAAAATAATAGAGTGAGAGAAAGAGAGAGAATACATAAGGGAAACATGGAGGAAAGGTGCGAGTGAGGGTAGGAGGAAGGGAGGGCAAGAGAGACATTATGTGTGTGTGAGGGAGGGAGAATAAGTGTGAGATAGACGTAGAAAGTGGGAAAAAGTGAGAGAAAGTGAAGGAAAGAAGAATGGTAGAGAGTGAAATAGACAAAGATAAGAGCTCTATGATTAAGAGAATGATGGAGGGCACGAGATAGTGCGGGAGGGAGAGAGACAAGAGAACGATAGAGTGAAAGAGAGAGATAATAAAGAGGGAAAATAGAGACGCCAAGAGAGTTGTAGGGAGAGATAGATGGTAAGAGATGAAGAGAGGGGGAGAGAGATATTTGATGAAAAGAAAGTGTGAGAGACATAGAGAGAGCAAAATAGAAGTAGATGTACATGTAGAGAGCAGAGTGTGTTAAAGATCTTAAAAGAAAGAGAGAGAAGAGAGAGCTCAAGAGCTCAAGAGAAATATAGTGAGGGTGAGGGAGAGATATAAATAAAAAAAGGTTAAGAAAGATAGAAAGAGAGAGAAGAGGATAGGCAGAGTAGGAAAAGGAGAGAGATTCAAGAGAGAAAGAGAGATAAATGGAGTCAGTGAGAAGAGACAATGAAGAGAGACCATGAGAGAGGGCAAGAGTAGAAGAAAGTGAGAGAAATACAATAGTGAGAGAGGAGGGTAAGAGAGAGGGGGAGAGTGAGGATGAGAGAGAGAAAGAGAGAGAATGCGAGTGAGATGGAGGTAAAGAGCAGTGAGTGAGAGAGCAAGAAAGAGAGAGAAACAAGTGAGAAAGCTTGAGAAAGAGAAGAGCTACATAAGCGAGTGAGAGAGAGAGAGAGATGGAGGGCAAGAGAGAGGGGGGTTGGAGAGAGAAGAAGAGAAGGAAAGAGTGAGAGAGAGAAGTGAGAGAAGAGAGTGGGAAAATAGCAAAGGCAATAGAGTAAGACAAAGCAAGAGAGAGTGTGGGGGAGAGAGGGAGGGAGAGAGGGAGATAAGCTTGGAAAGATGGAGTGAGAGATATAGAGAGAGCGAAAGAGAAGTAGAGAGACAAAGAGAGAACTGCATAAAGATGAATAAAGAAGGATGTGAGAAAGTGATTGATATAAAAGAGAGTGAAGAGGCAGATTGAAAGTTTTTGTGAGAGGCTGAGAGATTGAAAAAAAAGTTAGGCAAATACAAAGAGAAAGTAGAGAAGTGGAGAGGAGAGGGATGGTGAGAGAAGAGAGGAGAGGGAAAGAGAGGTTATGATTGATTTAAAAGAGCTGGAGAGATATGAGGAGTGAGTGGAAAGTGAGTAAAAAGGAGAGTGAGAGAGAGGGCAAGAGTGAGAGAAAGAGAGATAATTCATAAAAGAGAGTGCTTGGAAAGGTGAGAGTGAAAGGAGGAAGGAAGGGCAAATGAAACGAGGGAGGGAGGAAGAGGGAGAGAGGAGGGAGAACGAGAGTGAGATGGAGGTGGAGATAATGAGAGAAATAAATCAGTGAGAGGGAGAAAGAGAAGAGATCCATGAGTGAGGGAGAGTTGAAGGGAGTGATAATGAGAGGGAAAGAAAATGATAGAAAGAAAGAGTGAGAGAGAAAGAAGAAGAAACGATGGAAGAGAAATAAGAGAAAGAAAGAAGATAAAGGGAGCAAGAGAGTTGATTAATGAGAGAGACGGATGGTAAGAGAGGAAGAGAGGGTGAGAGAGAGAGAACAAGATAGAGAGATAGATATTGGGATGGAAAGAGAGATTGAGAGATATAAAGAGGGCAAAATATAAGTGGAGAAAATAAGTGGTAAAAGGAGAGAGGATAGTATGAGAAAGAGATTAAAAAAATGGTTGAGAAAGATGAAGAGACAAGTACAGAATGTGCAAGAGTGATAGATAGGAGAGGTTGAGACAGATAAAAAGAGAAAGTGAGGAGAAAAGTTAGGAGGGTTGGATGGATTCAAGACAAAAGGAAAGAGGGGCGGTGAGTGAGAAGAGTGAGTGAAGAGAGAACCAAGAGGAAGACAAGACTTAGAGAAAGAGAGAGAGAGTGTGTGTAAAAACATATAAGAGTAAGCGAAGGAGGAAAGGAGGTCGAAAAAGATGGGGATGGAGATTGTGAGACTGAATAGAGAGAGGGAGGGAGGGTGAATGAGAGTGAGAGAGAGGTGGAGAGAAGGATAAACCGTGAGAGACCAAGAGCAAGAGAAATGAGTGCGGGGGAGGAAAAAAAAAAGAAGAGCTCATGCGCGTGCATGAGAGATAATGAGATAAAGAGCACAAGTGAGTGACTGAGGGAGAAGAACAAGAGAAACAAAGACTGACAGTGAGAGCGAGAGATAGAGAAGGATGAGAGAGAAATAAGTGAGAGAAGGGGAAAGAGAGTTGCAGGGTGAGAGAGAAACGACAAGTAAGAGAGAACGAGAGAAAGAGAGAGGGAGGGAGAGAGAGAGCGGAAGGGAGAGAGTGAGATAAGGATGGAAAGAGAGAGTGACAGAAATAGAGAGAGCAAAAGAACTAAAGAGGGAAGAGATTGAGGGAGAGAGAAGAGTTAGTGAAGTAGCTTGAAAAAAATAAAGAGAGTGGGAGAGAGAGATATGAAGAGACAAATACTGAGTGTTTGAGAGAGATGGATAGAGAGAAGGTGTGGCAGATAGAAATGATGAGAGATAGAGAGAGAATACATAGTAGAGAAGTATGGAAGGAGAGAGTGAGGGAAAGAGGAAAGGGGCAAAAAGAGGAGAGAAAGTGAGAGGGAGAATGAGAGTGAGATGGAGGTAGAGAGGAGTTTGTCAGAGAGAGAAATACATAAAAGAGTAGGAGAGAAAGAAAAGAGCACCATGAGAGAGTAGAGAGAATGATTGAGAAAGATCGAGAGAGTGAGTATTAATGGGAGTGAGAGAAAGAAATAGTAGAGCGAGAAATAGAGAGAAAAGGTTAGAGGAAGTGAGTGAAAGAGCTTGAAAGAAAAAGGGAGTAAGAGAGATAGAGATGAAGAGGCAAATAGAAATAGTGTGTGAGAGAGCGTGAGATAAATAGAGTAAGGGTGAGGCAAATAGAAAGAGTGACGAGAGGAAAATAAAGGAGAAGAGAGAAAGTTGTAGGGAGTGATTCAACAGAGGAGGAGAAAGATGGGGAGTGGGTAAAATTAGAGAGAAAAGAAAGAGAAAGAATAGAGCGAGAGAAAGAGAGAGGAAAGAGATGAGTGAGAAAAAAGATAGAGCGAGAAAGTGGGCAAGAGTGAGAGAAAGAGAGATAATTCATAAGAGAGTGGTAGGAAAGGTGAGAGTGAGAGGAGGAAGAAAGGCTAAATGAAACGAGCGAGGGGGGAAGGGAGAGAGGAGGGAGAACGAGAGTGAGAGGGAGGTGGAGAGAGTGAGAGGGAGGTGGAGAGAATGAGAGAGAAAGAGAAGAAGAGACCATGAGAAAAAGCGAGGGAAGAGAAATATGAGATAAAGAGAAGATAATGAGAGCAAGAGAGTTATTGGATGAGAGAGATATGATAAGAGAGGAAGATAGAGTGAGAGAGGGAAGGAGAGATAAATATTGAATTGGAAAGAGAGATTGAGAGATATAAAGAGGGAAAAAAGAAGTATAGAGAACAAGTGGTAGAAGGAGAAAGAAGAGTAAGTGAAAGAGCGAGCAAGATGAGAAGGTAGAGAGAGAGAGATAGATAGGAGAGGTTGAGGTAGATAAAAAGAGAAGGGTGAGGAGAAAAGTATGGTGGGATGGATGGATTCAAGACAGAAGGAGAGAGGGGCAGTGAGTGAGAAGAGAGAGTGAAGAGAGAACAAGATGAAAGCCATGTCTTGGAGAAAGAGAGTGAGAGTGGAAACATAAGAGAGTAAGGGAAGGAGGGAAAGAGATTAAGAGAGGGGGAAGGAGATTGTGAAAGTGAGAATGAGAGGGAGAGATGATAAATGAGAGTGAGATAGAGGTGAAGAGAAGGATAAATTGTGAGAGAACAAGAGTGAGATAAATCAGTGTGGGCGAAAGAGAAAAAAGGAAGAGTTCCATGCACGTGCGCGATTGAGAGAGAGATGGAGAGCACAAGTGAGTGAGGGAGGGAGGAGAACAAGAGAAACAAAAAGTGATAGTGAGTGTCAGACAGAGAGGAGCAAGAGAAGAGAATGATGAGAGAGAAAGAAGAGAGAGAAGAGGCAAGAGAGTTGTAGGGTGAGAGAAAAAATAAGAGAATGAGAGAGAGGGGGAGAGTGAGATAAGGATGGAAAGAGAGAGACAATATAGAGAGAGAGCAAAAGAAGTAGATAGAGGGAGAGAGAAGAGTGATAGAAGAAGCTTGAAAAAAGGAAGAGAAGTGGGAGAGACATGAAGAGATAGATACTGAGTGTTGAGAGAGAGATAGATAGAGAAATGTGGCAGATAGAAAGGGTGAGTAGAGGAGAGAGAGAGAGGGAGAGAGGCTTGGATTCAGGAGAGAAGGACAAAGGAGTAGTGAATGGAAGAGAGAGAAGAGACAGAGGAGAGAGCGAGTGATAGGTAAGAGTGAGAGAAAGAGAGAGAGAATACATAATAGAGAGAGGTTGGGAAGAAGAAAATGGGGGAGGAGAAAGGGGTAAAAAAAGGAGAGAGAGTAAGAAGGAGAATGAGAGTGAGATGGAGGTAGTGAGGAGTTAGTGAGAGGGAGCAATAAAGAAAAGAGTGAGAGAGAGAAAAAAAGAGCACCGTGAGAGAGAGAATGATTGAGGGAGATTGAGAGCGGGAGAAATAGATGGAGAGAAAGAAAGATAGAGAGCGAAAGATAGTAATAAAAGTGAGAGAGAGGGAGGGAGAGAGGGAGAAAGGGTGATAGAGGAGTAATGAGCAAACAAGTGTGAGAGAAACAAAGGGGAGTGATAGAGATTGGATAGAGCAACAAAGTGGTACACAGTGAGTGTGAGAGAGGGAGATAGAGGGCACGAATGAGGAAGGGAGAGAAAATAAGAGAATAAGGAATGAGAGAGAGAGAATGAGCATGATGTCAAAGATGAGAATGAGTGAGAGAGCAAGAGAGTAGCATGGTGGAAGAGAAAAATGAGAAAGAGAGTGAGCAATAGAGTAGAATGGTGAGAAGTAATGACAAGAGGGAAATATGATGGAAGAGAAAGAGAATGAGAAAGAGAGTTAAGGAGGGTGTCAGGGCGAGAGGAAGAAATGAAAAAAGAGAGTGTAAGATTTAGAGATAGTAAAAGACAACTAGAGAAAGAAAGAATGAGGTAGAGGGAGAATGAATAGCACAAGAAAGAGCATGAAAGAATGATGGAGATAATAGAGAGAGAAGAAGAGATTAAGAGGTTGATAGAGAAATAGATAAATAGAGAGGTTTAGGTGGTTAGATAGTGAGAAATGAGGAGAGGAGAGAGACAACAAGAACGGTAGGTGAGAGAGAGATGGAGATCAAAAAAGGTGGAGTGAGAGAGTAGATAGAGTAAGAGAAAGAGAGAAAAATATGGAGTAATGGAGAGAAATTAATCCTTGACCCAATGATCAACCGATTGACCTAATAAGTCAACTTTCGACCAAAAAGTCAATTTTGGTCAAAATACTCAATTTTTGACCTAATGGCCACCCCTTTTACCAAATAGGTCAATCTCTGACAAAAAAGTTAAGTTTGGTCAAAATGGTTAAGTTCTGACCTAATGACCACACATTTACCTAATAGGCCAAATTTTGACCAAAAAGTAAATTGTGGTCAAAATGATCAATTGTTGACCCAACGACCAACCCATTGAACCCATAGTCAACTTTTGAACAAAAAGTCAATTTTGGTCCTAATAGTCAAATTTTGACTAAATGCCAATTATTGAGCCAATAAATCAATCTTTGAACAAAAAGTCGACTTTGGTCAAAATGGTCAATCCTTGACTCATAGACCAACCATTTGACCAAATAGTTCAGCTTTTGACCAAAAGGTCAATTTTGGTCAAAATGGTTAATCCTTGACCCAATGACCCAGAAAGCTAACTTCTAACCAAAAAGTTAATTTTGGTCAAAATATTTAATTTTTGACCTAATGACCACCCTATTAATCCAATAGGTCAACTTTTGACCTAAATGTTAACTTTGGTTAAAATGATCAATTTCTGACCCAATTACCAACCCATTAACCCAATAGGTCAACTTGACCAAAAAGTCAATTTTGGTCAAAATAGTTAATTTTTGACAAATGACCAATTTTTGACCCAATAAGTCAATCTCTTACCAAAAAGTCAAATTTTGTTAAAATTGTCAATCATTGACCCAATGAGAAATCCATTGACCCAATATGTCAACTTTTGACCAAAAAGTCAACTTTGGTCAAAATTGTCAATTTTTGACCCAATGAGCAACCCATTGACCAAATATGTCAACTTTTGAACAAAAAATCAACTTTTGTCAAACTGGTCAATCCTTGTTCATATGACCAACCCATTAACCTAATAGGTTAATATTTGACCAAGAAGTCAATTTTGGACAAAATAACCATTTTTTAACCTAATGACTAATTGTTGACCCAATAAGTATATCTTTTACCAAAAAGTCAACTTTGATGAATCTTTGAACAAAAAGTCAACTTTAGTCAACCTTTGAACAATGATGAATCTTTAACCCAATGAACAATCCATTGACCCAATAGTCTAACCTTTGAACAAAAAGTCAACTTTAGTCAAAATGGTCAATCCTTGACCCAATGACTAAAACCCATTGAGCCAATAGATCAAGTTTTGACTGAAAAGTCAAGTTTGGTCAAAATGGTCAATTTCAGACCCAATGACTAACCCATTCACCGAATAACCAAAAAAAAACTTTGGTCAAAATGATCAATCTCTAACACAATGACCACCCAATTGACCCAATGAGTCAACTTTTGACCAAAAATTCAATTTTGGTCAAACTAATCAATTCTTGACCTAATGACTAATTATTGACCCAATAAGTCAATCTCAGACAAAAACGTCAATTTTAATTAAAATAAGCAAACCTTGACCTAATGACCAACCCATTGACCAAATTGGTCAACTTTTAACCAAAAAGTCAATTTTGGATAAAATTGTTAATTTTTGACATATTGACCACCCACTTGACCCAATAGGTCAACTTTTGACCAGAAAGTCAACTTTAGTCAAAATGGTTAATTTTTGACCCAATGACTAACCCATTGACCTAGAGGACAACTTTTGACCAAAAAGTCAACTTTGGTCATCCTTAACCCAATGATCAACCCATTGATTCAATAGGTTAGCATTAAACCAAAAAGTCAATTTCAGTCAAAATAGTCAAGTTTTGACATAGTGACCAATTATTGAGCAAATAAGTCAATCTCTGACAACAAATTCAACTTTAGTCAAAATGGTCAATCACCAACCCAATGACCAACCTATTGACCCAATATGTCAATTTTTGACAAAAAGGTCAAATATGGTCAAAATGGTCAATCCTTGACCCATTGACCAAATAGGTCAATTTTTGACCAAAAAGTCTATTTTGGTCACCACCCATTGACCCAATAGGTAACTTTTGACCAAAAAATCAACTTTGGTCAAAATGATCAACCCTTGACCCAATGACCAACCCATTGACCCAACAGGTCAACTTTTGACCAAAAAGTCAATCTTTTGTCAAAATGGTCAATTTTTGACCTGATGACAAAATAATGGCCCAATAAGTCAATCTCTGACAAAAAATTCAACTTTGGTAAAATGAACAATCTTTGACCCAATGACTAACACATTGACCCAATATGTCAACGTTTGACTATAAAGTTAACTTTTGTCAAAATAGGCATTCGAGCCAATGACCAACCCATTCACCAAATAGTTAATTTTTGACCAAAAAGTCAATTTTGGTGAAAGTGCTCAATTTCTGATACAATGACCACCTCATTGACCCAATGGGTCTACTTTTGACAAAAAATTCAATTTTGATCAAAATAGTCAATTTTTGACCTAATGACCAATTATTGACCCAATAAGTCAATCTCTGACCAGAAAATCAAGTTTGGTCAAAATGGTCAATCCTTGACCCTATAACCAACCCATTGACCCTGTAGGTTAAACTTTAACCAAAAAGTCAACTTTTGTGAAAATGGTCAATCGTTGACCCAATGAACCAATAGGTCAACTTTTGACAAAAAAGTTAATTTTGGTCAAAATAATGAATTTTTGACCTAATGACCACTCAATCGACCCAATAGGTTAACTTTTGACCAAAAAGTTAACTTTGGTCAAAATTGACCAAACAGGTCAACATTTGACCAAAAATTCAACTTTGGTCGGTCAAAATAGTTAATTTTTTACTGAATGACTAATTATTGACCCAATAAGTCAATCTATTAACAAAAAAGTTGAATTTAGTCAAAATAGTCAATCATTGACCCAATGAACAACTGATTTATCAAATAGGGCAACATTTGACCAAAAAGTCAACTTTAGTCAAAATGGTCTATCATTGACTATTGGGTCAACTTTTGACCAAAAAGTCAACTTTGGTCAAATTGGTCAATATTTGACCCAATGACTAACACATTGACCCAATAGGACAACTTTTGACTAAAAAGCCAAGTTTGGTCAAAATGGTCAATTTTTGACCCAATGACCAACCCATTGACCCAATAAGTCAAAGTTTGACCAAAAAGTCACCTTTGGTCAAAATGATCAATTTCTGACACAATGACCACCCCATTGACTCTATGGGTCAACTTTTGACTAAAAAATTCAATTTTGGTTAAAATAATCAATTATTAACATAATGACTAATTATTGACCCAATAAGTCAATCTCTGACCAAGAAGTCAACTTTAGTTAAAATGGTCTATCCTAGACCCAAGTACTAGCCCATTGACCCAATAGTTTAACTTTTGAGCAAAAAGTCAATTTTGGTGAAAATGTTCAATTTTTGAACTAATGACAAACCCACTGACCTATAAGTTTAACTTTTGACCAAAAAGTCAACTTTGGTCATCCTTAACCTAATGATCAACTCATTGACCAAATAGGTCAATTATAAACCAAAAACTCAATTTCATTTAAAATAGTCGATTTTTGACTTAATGACTAATTATTGACCAAATAAGTCAATCTCTGACAAAAAATTCAACTTTAATCAAAATGGTCAATCACTGACCCAATGACCAACCCATTGACCCACTAGGTCAACTTATGATAAAAAAGGTCAAATTTTGTTGAAATGCTCAATCTTTGACCCAATGACCAACCCTTGACCAAATAGGTCAACTTTTGACCCAAATGTCAATTTTGGTCAAAATTTTAATTTTTTTTTACCAAATGACCATCCCATTCACCCAATTGCTCAACTTTTGACCAAAAAATCAACTTTGGCTAAAATTGTCAATTTCTTTCCCAATGACCAACCCATTGACCCAATAGGTCAACTTTTGACCAAAAAGTCAACTTTGGTCAAAATGGTCAATCCTTGACCCAATGACAAACCCATTAACCCAATAGGTCAACTTTTGACCAAAAAGTCAATTTTGGTCAAAATAGTCAAATTTTGACCTAATAACCACCCATTGACCCAATAGGTCAAATTTTGACCAAAAAGTCATTTTTCGTCAAAATGGTCAATTTCTGACCTAATGACCGATCCATTCACCCAGTAAGTCACATATTAACCAAAAGGTTAAATTTGGTCAAAATGGTCAATCCTTGACCCAATGACCAACCCATTGACCCAATAAGTCAACTTTTGACCAAAGAGTTAATTTTGGACAAAATAATCAATTTTTGACCTAATGATCATCCCATTGACCGAATAGGTCAACTTTGGTTAAAATGGTCAATGTCTGACTAAAAGACCAACACATTGACCCACTAAACCAACACTTGACTAAGAAGTCAACTTTGGTCAAAATGAACAATCCTTGACCCATTGACTAACCATTAACCAAATTGGTTAAGTTTTCAGCAAAAAATCAACTTTGGTTAAAACGGTCAATCCTTGACCCAATGACTAACCCAATGACCAAATAGGTTTACTTTTGACCAAAATGTTAATTTTGGCCAAAATGGTCAACTTTTGACCAATGACCAGTTATTGACCCAATAAGTCAATCTCTGACCAAAAAGTCAACTTTGGTAAAAGAAGTCAATCATTAACCCAAAGACAATCTCACTGACCCAATAGGTCAACTTTTGACCAAAAAGTCAACTTTGGTCAAAATGGTCAATCCTTGACCCAATTACCAACCCATTGACCAAATAAATTAACTTTTGACCAAAAAGTCAATTTTGCTCAAAATGGTCAATTTCTGACCCAATGATCTCCTCATTAACCAATTGGTCTAATTTTGACCAAAAATTCAATTTTGGTCAAGTTAGTCAATTTTTAACATAATGACCAATTATTGACCCAATAAGTCAATCTCTCACCAAAAAGTCGACTTTGGTCAAAATGATCATTCCTTGACCCTATGACAAACCAATTGACCCTGTAGGTCAACTTTTTACTAAAAAGTCAACTTTTGTCAAAATAGTCAATAGTTGACCCAATGAACCAATATGTTAACTTTTGACAAAAAAATAGCTATTTTGGTTAAAATATTGAATTTTTGACCTAATGACCACCCAATCGACCCAATAAGTCAACTATTGACCAAAATGTTAACTTTGGTCAAAATGGTCAATTTTTGACCCAATGACCAACTCATTGACCCGATAGGTCAACTTTTATCCAAAATGTCAACATTGGTCAAAATAGTCAATCCTTGACCCAATGACCAACCCATTGACCCAATAGGTCGATATTTGACCAAAAAGTTAATTTGGGTCAAAGTAGTTAATTTTTGACCGAATGA